>JAVJAQ010005723.1:0-17930 GCA_032362365.1 Zygogramma bicolorata
TTTGAAGCGCTCAACCACATACTGCGATACGGGTATTTTCTATTTATCATCAGCTACGGTCTACATTTGCGTGGATCCATAACGTGGATGAAGCGATGGAATATATTTATAATTATCTAGAAGAGAACAAAGCTAAATGCCAGTTTTGCTTCGATGATCTCATTAATTCAATCGAAGGAGAATATCGACCTGATGTGCGGACGGTCCACAGCCGACTGCAACAAAAATATGGAGACGACATTATAGTTGTGCAGCGCGGGAGAAGATCGCCAATAGTGTGTTTCAAAATTGTAACAGAGAGCTGGTATGACAACAGGAAAAAAGATCCCCAAGAAGAACGACTTCGTATAGTTCGGGCCGCTGCTGCAATTATCCTATCGCATATATATATATATATATATATATATATATATATATAAATATATATATATATATATATATATATATATATATATATATATATATATATATATATATATATATTTGTGGTCTCGGTAGTGTAGTGGTTAGCATATCTGCCTATCAAGCGGAAGGCCGGGGTTCGAATCCTCGCCGGGCCACCGTGCTGGGTAATCGCACGTTAAAAGGTAAGGCCTCGTTGATCCATTGCTCGCACAAGTTTCGACTTTTGAGGGTTGACGTTCGTCAGCTGGTTAACGGAACGAACAATTTTAGAACAACAACAATATATATATATATATATATATATCGAAGCTAACGCATTCGTACAATATGTTTTCGATAACGCGGATTTCATTACAAACAAAATTGACGGACTGCACACATTCCACGCAATGGGTGGCATTCAGTGTATCACGCCAGCTTCCGCTGTTATTCCAGATGAACCATTTCCGCGCCTAACGAAAATGCCAACAGCGAAAGTGCTAGGAGCACTTGGTGTCCTATCAATTGAATCGTTCCTGAAAGGTAATGGAGTTGGCCTTCAATCGATCGCAATTCAAGACCTGCAAACAATTCATTCCATTCCATAATAGCAAATTTTTTTCATGTTATTTCTTTTCCTTGCATATTATGTTAAACATCTGCATCTTCTTTGTTTCCGTTCCTCTCTCAACTACCATGGCTTTCCATGGTCATCCTTATACCAAATGTCGTACTTGCGAAGTCGTAAAAAGCCTAATTTGGACAAAGGTACTATCAAAGAATTGAAGATGATTTTCTCTTCTAAAGCTGTAAAGAAAGTATTGAAAGTATACTCAAAACGAGGTCACTTTACAGTTGTGAAGAAGGAGATTCTTCGAATATTTAATAGTTCTTATGTACGAGGCGACCATGGTAAAGACGTTGTAGAATATCTTCGTCGAATTCCGACCTAAAAATACCTATATTATAAAAGGCGCTGAACTTCGTAGGAAAAATGAGTGTAAGGATCTGGGAGTATATTTGAAATCTAACCTAAAATTTAACAGCCACTTGAGATTCGTAGTGAACAAGGATTATAAAATCCATCAGAAATACAAAATTCTTGGTTTCATTAGAAATATTAATTTTTTTATTAAATTTATTATGAGTGAGTGAGTGAAGTCGCTGTTAGTCGGCTCCACCTTAATCGAAATCCATATTGAATACAAATGCAGTGACAAAGTTGAAAGTTATATCGATGTAACCAGAAACCCACACTGAACAAAGTGAGTAAACAACTTGATCAATAACTAACATTAAGTAAATCACAAATTGCTAATCAAATTGCCCTTCGAGAAAGAAGGCTCCCCTGCAAACGTTATCTATCTTTGACAGGAAAAAGTCATACCCAGATTGTCTGCATTCCATAAAATTAGTACGGTAACTGGAGGAAGAAATATGAGCCAACTCACAAATCACGAATTATTCGAGAAGTTGGAAGGAATAATAAATAAGAATTCAGATGAAATAAAGTCGTAGATAAAATTAATCAAGGAAACTATCGATCAGAGACTGGAAACTATAGAAAAAAATATCTCAAAATCGAGGAGAAAATTACCTTGATTGAACGCGCTAACAAGAAAAATAATATTGTGATATTTGGAATACAAACAGATCAAAATAACCTCCTGAAAACCACATTATCAAAATTGAATCAAATTTTCGGGAACAACCTCGAAGAGAGAGATATAAATATTTATTCCATCGGAAAAAAGTCCACTATTATCGTCGAATTCATATCATACCTAAAAAAAGGAAATATTTTTCGACAATTATATAGATTGAAGGGAACTGGAATATCTATAACTCATGATTTGAATCTTAGTGACCAGAAAATTCATAAAACTCTTGTTCAAAATTCGAAAAGAGCAAAATCCAAACACAAAAGAGCTCACATAAAAAATTTTAATCTTTATGTAAACTCCGTACCGTATACCATCGAAGAACTAGAAGATATTGAATGCGATTCTGATACAGAATTCGAGATCGCCTTACCACAAAAAAGCAATAGTGCTCCGTCCACCCCAGCAATAGAGCAGAAGTATTTGGAGGAATATCAAGAGACAAACAAAATAGAACCGGAAAATAAGGAACGAACTATTTCGCTACCTAAAACAAGTCCTCAAATAACACTTTCCCCGAATGAGAGTACCCACCTACCTCATAATACACCCATTCAGCGTAGGACGACAAAAACGTGAACCCCTTGGTGATCAGCAAAGACACGAAACCCAATAGAGTGCTACTAGAAAAAAAGGCCACCTCATTAATATTTACTCATTAGCTTGTGTTGTTTTAGTATATTTTTGTTTATAGAAACCTACCTAGAATAATCATGGATCCTATATAAGAGATTTTACCATAAATAAACTGGACACATTTGAATTGAAAAATGCATAGGAAACAAAACAGATTTCAAAAATCAATAACAATCATCCTAATTTCACGATAGTTCATAATAACATCCGAAGTTTATTGAAAAATTTTGACGATTTTACTGTTTTTCTGAAAGAATTAGAATCATCTTTAGATTGCATAGTTCTCAGTGAAACATGGAATATACCAGATTATACTATAGTCAGTATAAATGGATACAAAACCATATACAATTCGGAAAACTTGAATCAGAATGATGGCGTGGTAGTTTTCATCAAATCTGAACTTTATCGCTCTCATAAACTGATAGATATATGCGGGATATACATGATACAACTCAGTGCTGTACTAGATGAAGAAATCATGATGAATGCTTTCTATAAATCACCATCTACCTCAATTGATATATTCGTAGATGAACTCGATATACTATTGAAAGTACGAAACAAAAATTGTGCCAACAACATCTTTATAGGTGATATCAATATTGACATACTGAAAAGTAATGATGATTCACAAAACTACCTGGACACTCTTAGTGAAAACGGCTTAATTTCAGCTATAAATGCTACCACACGATGTCATGAACTGTCGAATACCTGCATTGATCATATTTTCATTAATACAAAGAGAAACTGTTATGACACAATCTACCAGCGATAATACAAACATGTGTAACTGATCACTTTACAACTCTACTCCAGATTGTTTCACCAAAATCAAAAAAAAAAAGAACATTGAATATAAAGACCATTCAGGATACCGTAAATAATAAATAACAAGATATTGCTGGAAAATATCAGAACTGTTGACTGGAACGAGGTCAAAAGGCCACTGATAAATTTGTCAGCCTCATACAAAATTCAATAGAAAAATCCAGTTGGTGAAAATGACAGGTTGTGAGAAAAAACGCAAGAACTGGATAACAAAATCACTGGTAAAAGCTACAAATAAAAAAATAAAATGTACCATGAACTAAAAAATAACCCAAATAATGAAAACCTAAAATTAGACTATGAAAAGTACAAGAAAGTACCCGAGAAACTCATTGAAAAAAAACTAAAACTGATTATAACAGAAATAAAATAGAATTACACAAAGGAGACTCAGAGCGATTATGGCAAACAGTTAATGATATACTCACAAATCCTAGCTCGACAAAAATAAACATCATGAACTCAAAAGATGGCGTTGTGTTGAAAGAACCATCAGAAATAGCAAACAACTTCAATGACTACTTCATAAATGTAGGTTTAGAACTATCAAAAAAAAATTAAAAAGACGATAGTTATAAAGAATTGAAAAAAATTCATAAAAACTCACTTTCTCTTTCTCCGATAAATACCTCTGAAATAAGAAATATTATAGCAGAACTTAAGACTAGAAAATCGCCTGGACCGGATGGTTTGAAAGCAGAAACACTGAAAATTATAGTAAACTTCATTATAACTCCACTTGCACATATCATTAATGAGTCGTTTGACACAAGGATTATAAAATTCTTGGTTTCATTAGAAATACAAAATTCTTGGTTTCTTTAAAAATTTTCACTCTATCATTAAACTTTATAATGCATTAGTGAGACCACATCTTGTGCCGGGTCCATATTAGTAAATATTTGCGATGTGTGTTGAATTGAGGATTCGCCATAAATATTTGCGTCGCAAATTGGTTAACTTCCCTGCACAAATTTTTACGTTGTGCGCCGTGCGTCCCTGCTCAACACGTGTGCGAAGTTGTGTGGTGGTTTGTTTTTGTTGAATTTAGTTTTTTCGCGGTACCTACCGAGTTAGTACATCGAAAAAATAAACAAAAATGAATTTAAACAAAGAGGAAAGTCTCCAGTTAATTCAAGAATATCAAAAACACAGGATGTTATGGGACCCAACAGATAAGTGGTATTTCCATAAAATTTAAAAAAATGATGCTTGGGACGAAGTCGCTACAGCTTTAAATATAGATGTAGAAGACGCAAGAAAGAAAATATCGAGCCTGCTGGGCTCATTTCGCAGAGAAAAAGCGAAAGCACGAAAGACGATGGGAACCGGCAAAGGTAAGTTTGTTTTTGATTAATTTAAGTAATAAAATTAATATACAAATTGTTTTAGGTGCAAAAGATATATATATAGATCGGATTGGTTTGCCTTCAACAGTTTCGCATTTCTTATGGAAAAGGACGATCCACGACAAACCATTAGCTCGGAAAAAATAAATGATGTAAGTAGAACTAATAGACCTATACATGCATGTATTAAGCAGTTTATTATTGACGCATTCACAAATTAACATTATTTATGAATATTCATTTTGCCATGGAACAACACCTACAGTTGTAAAATACTCTCCAAACTCCTTTCTAATATCTTTAGCAGTGATAGTCGCTCGGCGTGGCAAATTTCGCATATTTCCAAAGCAATCACTACCATGTCTCCAGCTCCCTTGCATTAGGTGGCCTTGCTCTTCCGAGTCAACCATTCCAGGAGGAATATAAATGTTCTTTGACGTCTTACTTTGTTTTAAATAATTGTGCAAGCATACTACTGCCATAACAACTACTTGTGCTTTATTAGGCTCCAGAAGAAGGGGTTTTCGCAATACCCTAAACACTGACGACATAATTCCAAACACATTTTCAACAACTCTTCGAGCTCTGCTTAGCCTGTAATTAAATACTCTTTCAATTGATCCTCTTGGGTGTGCTCCTGAATATGGTTTCATGATATGTTCAGTAAGTGGAAATGCGTCATCTGCTATGAATACATGAGGTATATCGTTTTGCCTTCCGGGAAGAGGTTTTGCTGGCGGCAAGTTTAGTGTGTCACCTGCAATTTTATGATGAAGTTCAGAGTTTTGAAAAACCCCACCATCTGAAATTCTTCCTTGGCATCCAATGTCAACATACATAAAGTTGTAATTTGCATCGACCAATGCGAATAACACGATGCTGAAAAATCCCTTATAGTTATGGTATTCACTTCCACTGTTTATCGGTGCTTGAAGGTGTATGTGTTTTCCATCCATAGAACCTACACAATTTGGAAAGTTCCACATTGTCTCAAACGCTTCTGCAACAGTTAACCATTCTTCTGGCGTTGTCGGCATCTGCAATTAGGATAAATAATAATTAATTGAATAATTAATAACGCGTTACGTGTTTTTTTCAGAGTGAAACAACTGATGATAGTGAAATTAGCGAAGTCGAGAGCGAAGTACATTTGCACCAGGAAACCCCGGCATTTCCAGAACTTGGAGAAAATATTGAACAAACCCTTGAGCCCCCTGCTCCAGGCACTTCAAAAAAAAAAAAATCAATAGAGGTGACTCAGGTGACTGACAATACTCAGGAAGCATCAACATCCAAATCTTTTGTCAAACCTTCGACACCTAAAAGAAAACGAGCAAAAACTACAGAAAAGGAAGACCCTCGCATTGAAAAGGCTTTTCAGTTTCTGCAGCTGCCGATACCACCAGACGAGTCATCATTGATATTTGCAAAATATGTGGCGGACCGACTTAACACCTTTGATCACCGAACCAAGGCAATTTTAGTTCATAAAATAAATCAGTTGATATTTGACGCCGAGATGGAAAAGTACAATACGTCAAGTCCTGGATCATTGTATTCACATGAATCCACTCGTTCACCATTTTCGAACGAGGTTTTGGATTCCAATTATGGACACGCAAATACACAATCCTCAGTCAGTCATACTACATCAGAAGCAGTAGCAGCAGAACTACAACACTTTGTTTATTTCACTAAACTTTAATCAATTATATGTTTGAGATGATGTGAATTCTACTTTACGTTTCGTTTTATTAAAAAGTGTTTTCTGTTATGGCAAAAGCATCAATCAAATCTTATTACTTACCTTAACATAATCCTTCAATTCGTCAATTAAAGCACTGCACACTGTGGTATAGTCACTTGGTTGGTCGAGCGGGAGCAGGGTTTAGAGGTAGCTGGTCGGTGGAAATATACTCAAAACTTCAATAAGGGTGTTTATTGGATAACCCAGTTCACAGGATTGTCGTTTATATGACAGAGTTGGTACTAGACTAACTAATTATGGTTCACAAAGTCTATTTAAATGACCATCATCACGTGAAGAATGTCATGTGATCATCACGCCATTAGGCTGATTGTCATTGGCTAGCAAAAGCTCATAGAAACAGTCGAACACACTAGAACTACCTTCGTTAAAAAGTAGAGTCATCATTTCGATTCTTATGAAATAAAATACTTATTCAGCTTAGTCATCAACAATGGTGATATACTTAATGTTATAGAAGAACAAGAATAATTGTGAAATGTGTATACAGCAAATGAGAAAATATGCGATTGAATATAGGGTGTTCCACCACTATATTACACCACCCCCCTATTTGGGAAATTTGTACCTGGGTAAGGTGCAAATTTTTGGCTCATTCTTCCTTTCAGAATTTTCTTCAAGTTCAATTTCATCTATTTCCTCAAAATTTTTATGAGTGTTATCTTTTTTATCATCCGTAGATGCATAATACTTCCGTAAAACCCTGTATACATTGAAAATGCATTTTGCCATTATAACTGAGATCACAAGACAAACAATAATGTATAAAACAGATATGTGCGTTACTTGATGACTCTTCACATTCTTCAATATCATTTCATTTTGTTTAGCCTTCAATGTATCAAGACTGTAACTAATACCGCGTAATTTATTTATATGGTCATTATGAATGACTATTTGGTTCAAATTCGAATTATTTTTTGGTAAAATGATATCATCTGGAAGTGAAATTGTTATATTTGGAATAAATTGAAACGTTATATTGGAAGAGTAGTCACTTTTTGAACTCAAAATTGAAGAACTAGTATACACTGTACACCCTGGCATTATGTTCAAAATACCTATATAAGAAATGATGAAAGACTTTTTTAAATGTTTACATACTAAATTGATCACTTCCTCATTGGGACATACAAAAATCCAAGAATTAATTTTTGCAAGTTGTATAAATAAGGACTCGGTCAGTTGCATAAATCTTTTTTCGCAAGAATGCGGAATAAAATTGACAGGAATGAACAAATTTGGTTCACATGCTCCATGCAAATGAACTAAATGAATAGGCTGTACTTGATCGCAGACATAACGATTTTGAAAAATAGTTATCCATCTTTCCAATTCCTTTCTATCTATGTTGAAGTAATATTGTTTTGACGTATCTATAACCATAATGTCACTTTGAGGAAGGATGAAAGAATATGAATTATTACCTATCTTTACAGGTAGGCTAACAATTTTAATAACATCATATTGCCTTACATTTACTAAAGGAATAACCAATAAAAAACTTAACCTATTATTATGGAAATATACATGTAATTCCCAAACCTTTTGAAGCTCAAAAATAAACTCATCAGTGAGTTTCACTGGAAATGTGAGTTCACTCTGTAAATGGACTTGAATATTTTTGAGATGTTCCAGAAGCATTTGACTATCCACTGCTAGAGAATGAAGTATTCCACGGCGAGATGAATCGATTATATTGATAATATTTATCTGTTGTGCCGAAAGCTGATCTGATACGGAAACATACGTAATCAGCGCGCTTTGCAGAGATACTACACAGTTTTCTAATTCGATTTCGCTTCTATTGATTTGTTGTAATTGTTTCGAAAGGAAGTTTATATTAGAACTCAAATCGTCAATTTCGCCATATAATACTGAATTATTATATTGTTGAATTACTGATTCAAAAACTGAAGTTTGTTCCTTAACAAGTTCGAAAATGTGATTTTGATTATCATTCAACTTATTAATTTGTTCATCATAATATTCTGCATCTTCATCATCGAGGGTACCAAAAAGAAACTTGGATCCTCGTCCGATAAAGTTGAAAAGACCATTGGCGTTTCGTTTCGACTTCAACTTCACAGAATCACCTAACAATAATGACATTCTTTGATGCTGAAAAATCAAGACATTTAATTTAACATCAACAATTGGCAAACTTCTTTCACAAACTCTCTCAAAAATTGTTATAGATTTCATCTTTTGGCATAACCTACTAACATCATCACCAAATAACTTAACTGTTTTATACTGCTTTTTATACGGGGATAAATCTAAATAGGTGAGTAATCTCCAACGATTGTTGTATAGCTGAAGTGTTCCTACCTGTTCGAAGAAAATTCCTGGACTTGAGTTTATCTCGGTTATATTGTATTCTTTATCGGACTGCACAGGCTTTCCAAGATATAGTGCGAGCAATCTGTAAAATTTTCATTCATTCATTGATTGGTTTTTATTCTATGAAAAGTTTTAATCGATTATTATGAACTTTCACCCTTTTCCTTCCTATTAAAATTGTTGAATTTACGTCTGACTCGATGGAAACAATTTCATAAGGTCCCTTCCACAAGGGCAATAGTTTTTTACATTTTCCTTTAGGTGAACTTTCTTCCTTTAATAAAACCTTGTCACCAGTTTGGAAATTTACTACATTCAATTTTTTATCGTAATATTTTTTATTATTTTCTTTCGCTGTCAACAAATTTTCGCGAGCTATCATTTGTGCATTTTGCATTCTCGATTTCAATTCGTAACTATAATCATCGTAATTATATAAAACTTCCGGATTTCTAGTTAAAGAAGTGGGTAAGGTAGCTTTATGTCCAAATAGAAGTTCGAAAGGTGTGTAATTCGTCGACATATTGTGGCTAGTATTATATGAAAACATAGCGTAAGGAATCCATGTATCCCAATTTTCTTGACCCCCTTCGATAAAATTTCTCAAATATTCTCCTAACGTACGGTGACTTCTTTCCAGAGCGCCATTAGATTGTGGTCTGAAAGCACAAGTATTGATTTTGTCAATTTTCAACAACTTGCACGTTTCTTTGAAAACTGAGCTCATGAAATTGGCTCCCTGATCCGTCAGAATGATCTGGGGTGCCCCAAAAATGCACACAATATTTTCAACAAATGCCTTAGCAATTGTGTTTGCCTCTTGGTCTGGTATTGGAATAGCGCAAGAGAATTTAGATAGATCGCACTGAAACGTTAAGATATATTTATTATTTCTTTGTGTTAACGGCAAAGGGCCCACTACATCCAAGAAACATTTTTCAAAAGGTACTTGGGCAGTGGAGGTTATTTGCAGTGGCATTCGAGTTCGTTTAGAAATTTTATTCTCCTGGCAGACTGAACATGACCTTACAAAGTTTTTAATATCATCGAACATATTTTTCCATGAATAATTTTGCCTAATTCTCTTGAATAGTTTAGAAATACCGATGTGTCCACCAAAACTAGAATTATGGTATTCGAGCAAAATTGTTTGAATTTCATCTTTTGTCAGTTCACGTTGAATTTTGTCAAGAAAGATATAAACAATCACACTTGTATTTTTAAAGATATATCTCAACATACTTCGCAAATATCCCATTTTCAAATGATAAAACTCTTTTTGTTTCGTAATATTAGTAACGAAAACCTTATTTATGTTTTTCTCTCGACAAAACATACTCACATTCACCAGAGCTTCGAAAAGATGTTCATAATTGCATCTTCAATTTTCGTCGCCTGGTACATTAGCGAATACAATAAAATTATTCTTTGACTTGGCTATTTTTAATCCGCGCTGGCTATCTTCATTGAAGTTGCATAAGCGCAGTTTATGATTTTGTATCAAATTACTAACCAACGGTTCATTTGCGATCATGTTGTTATTGCGAATGAAGGTTACTATGACACTATTCTCAACTTTCTGTGTAAGCACACTCTCATCACTTTTCCGAATATTACTATTCATTATTATCGTTTTCTTAATGTCAGCTAAATACTTTTTGTAATCGAGCTTTGTTTCTGAACTACCTTGATCAGGACCGTCTTCTGAAATTGAGAAAATTGCTCTACTCAAAGCATCAGCATTTGAATTTTGAATTCCTGACTTATGAACGATATCGAAAGTGTACTCCTCCAATTTTAATCTAAATCTTAACAGACGACTCGAAGGATCAGTTACCTTGAAAATCCACGTTAAGGGCTTACAATCCGTTACTACCTTGAACCTAGTACCAAAAAGGTACGGTCTAAAGTGAGAAATTCCCCATAAAATCGCTACTAACTCTTTTTCGGTTGCAGAGTAATTGATTTCTGCTTTCCTGAGACTTCTCGAGGCGTAAGCTATAGGCAAATCCCGACTGATTTCGCCTTGTGATAAGATAGCGGAGATCCCGTAATGACTGGCATCTGTCGTTAAGACAAATTCTTTATCGAACTGTGGATACTGTAACACAGGAGGACTGATCAATCTTTCCTTAAGAATATTAAAAGATTCCGTGCACTGAGGCGTCCAACTGAAAAGAGCATCCTTTTTCAGTAAATTGGTCAATGGCATAGCAATACGAGCATACTCAGGAATGTAGCGCCTATAGTAGCCTGTTAACCCTAAAAACTGTTTAATTTCCTTTATTGAGTTTGGTTTCGGAAAATTTTTAACACATTCAACCTTTGCCGGATCAGGCAGGGTTCCATTTTCCGTTATGACGTGACCCAAATATGTTAATTCACGTCTCAAAAACTGGCATTTTTCTGCTTGTAACTTCAAATTATATTCCCTGAATCTGACAAAAACCTCTCTCAATTTTGAATTGTGTTCTTTCAAATTCTGACCATAAATTACTACATCATCCAAATAAACGAATATCTTTATTCCTTGCAATCCCGTTAAAACTGTATTCAGTAATCTTTGAAAAGTTGCTGGACTTCCCTTTAATCCAAAAACCATACGGTTATAATGATAATGCCCAAAACGAGTGCTGAAAGCAGTTTTTTCCTTGTCGGCTTCATCCATTAGAATTTGATTATAACCGCTTGCCAAATCTAAGGTACTGAAAAATTTCGAATTTCCTAACTCATCTAAAATGGAAGTTATGTTTGGTAAAGGGTAAGCATCTCCTACTGTAATTTCATTCAACTTACGAAAATCTACTACAACGCGCCATTTTTTATTACCTTTTGCATCCGGTTTCTTTGGTACGAGAAGTAATGGCGAATTATAAGGACTTTTAGAAGGCGAGATAATCTCGTCTTTCAACATTTGTTCGACCTGTCTCTCAATCTCAAGTTTTTGTTGATGCGGAAGCCGGTACTGTCGCGTATATACGGGATCAGAGTGAGTAGTTGGAATTTTATGAGTCACGGCATTCGTATATGTTAGGGTGTCACCTTCTAAGTAAAACAAATCGTTGAATTCCGTACAGATATCAAGGATGGATTCGCGTTCTTCATTTGACATATGATCGGTTGTGATAATGGACTTAACTTTTTTTATACGCTCGTAATCCACTTCGGTTTGCTTCATGTGCAGTACTTCATAATTTTCTAGAGTTTCAGTTATCAAATTTATTTCCTCTAATTGAATATCACTTTCTGTGGAATTGAGAATACTAACATAGGCATAACTATCAACAGGTTTCATTAAACAATTACCTACATAAACCCCTTCAGTAATTTCTTGTTTCATACAAACTATTTCTTCATTTTTATCAACCTTTATCTTTATTATCACTTCACTTCTTGCTGGAATATTTATTCGATCATTGTTTTGATTCAACTGTAATGTGACAGCTTTATCATTTACTGAAAGATTCAAACTTAGTTTTTCCAAATCTAAATTAGCCTTAGACATCTTTAAAAAATCTTTTCCCAATATGCCATCAAAATTTTTCAAAGGAAAATCTTTCTTTACTATCTGAAAAGAATAATTCACGCTAATATCATTTCCGAAATTTATTTGTCCATGATGTACCCCTAAGGTTTCAACAGTTTGATCTGATATCCCATTTAAGCTAACTTTGAAATCATGATGAATGATAGCCTCATCAACTAAAGAAGTCACTTTTATCAAACTGATTTGAGAACCGGTGTCGACTAAAAATTTGCCTTGAGCACCGTTCATCGTGGGGATTTTTAGCATAACTGAATCTAGTTCAGTACATGAGTTATTAATAGTGAACATATCAATTTCATTGGGATTACTATAATTATCATTTTCCGAAGCAGGGTAATTATTTACTTGTGAATTCGGGCATTGGAATGGCTCCCTGCAGTCGTTCCAAGCCCTAGCTCGTTTCCCGAGCTTGTACTAGGGTTGTCATTTGCAACTGGATTATTTGAGGTGTTATCTGTATTTTGGCCGTTTTTACGCCTCAATTTATAACAATTATTCAAAGAATGACCAGGTTTCTTGCAATATTTGCATATTTCAGTTCGTTTTGTGATTATTTTTGTGGTAAACTTTACACTTGAATTTATTTGGTAAGAATTTTGGGTGAGGTTTAGAACGTAAGTTTCGTTCTTCCTCGACAGCAGCTTCAATCGCTGATGTCAGATCGTCGAATCGACTTGCTTTTATAATGAGGCGAATACTTGAGTTCAATCCATCGACGAATGCTTTGAGGGCGGATTTTTTATTTAAATTATTTATTGCAACACGCGCTTCTTCTCCTTCGCTTGATACACAAGCGTCATTCAAATCAGATAATAACCGAATAACTCTATTAGAATACGACCTAACGTCTTCTGAGAAATTTTGCCTTATATTCAATAATTCGTTTTGTAATTGACCAATAGTTCTTTGTTCCAAAAATTCAGTTTGCAATTGTGCTCTTAGGTCTTCCCAATTTTCAAAAGAATTATATTTGACAATATTATATGCTTGTCCTGAAAGTTTTGATTTTATTATATTTATGAAAACTGGTTCGTCTCTAGCAAGATCAGCTTGTCCAATCTCTGAGTGAACAATATCGCAACATGTCAAAAACTTATGAAGCATACTCCTTTCTCCATTAAATTCTGGTATAATTTTCATAGCAAAGTCTACGTTGAGTTTTGGCATTTTGAGCTTGTAAGGGAACGAGTTTATGAATTACAATTATTGAAAAATAAAAGGAAAATGAGTCGAGTACAACAATATCAATAAACTTACAATAACACTGTGGCAGGCATTATATCCATTCACGCACAATTTCCGGAATACTGAAACGAAGTTCCGCTGGACTGGAACGCTGGATCGCTGGGTTACGGGAACACAGGAACGCCGGATCGTCGAAGACAGAATCGCTGGATCTCTGGAACGCCGGACGTTCGAACACTGGATCACTGGATTAGTGGAACTAACGATGGTGTTGACAGGTTACTCAGTTCAGGGCTTTCTTCCAGGATCAACCCTGTCGAAAGAGTATTTCTGGCTACTCTTATTGCAGGCTTGTTGTCCTCAAATGAACGGTGAGATCAATGCACTTCTGATCTGTTCTTCCGGTGTCTGCTTACGCGTGAGACGACGAACGTTTGAAAATTTTGATGTAAAGATTTCTATTTTTCCACCAGCACACCGGACACCAAAATTTTATGTGGTATAGTCACTTGGTTGGTCGAGCGGGAGCAGGGTTTAGAGGTAGCTGGTCGGTGGAAATATACTCAAAACTTCAATAAGGGTGTTTATTGGATAACCCAGTTCACAGGATTGTCGTTTATATGACAGAGTTGGTACTAGACTAACTAATTATGGTTCACAAAGTCTATTTAAATGACCATCATCACGTGAAGAATGTCATGTGATCATCACGCCATTAGGCTGATTGTCATTGGCTAGCAAAAGCTCATAGAAACAGTCGAACACACTAGAACTACCTTCGTTAAAAAGTAGAGTCATCATTTCGATTCTTATGAAATAAAATACTTATTCAGCTTTGTCATCAACAATGGTGATATACTTAATGTTATAGAAGAACAAGAATAATTGTGAAATGTGTATACAGCAAATGAGAAAATATGCGATTGAATATAGGGTGTTCCACCACTATATTACAACACTTCTGGAACGAAGAGTGATATGCTTTGTTTAGATATTTTAAAAAGATATTGAAGGCTTGCATATGAATCCCCCGTTGCCAGAAAACGTAGTGTGAGAGCTAATTTTTCTTTTACAGGGATGGCTTTCCTAAGCTTTGTATCCATTTTGGCAATTTTCGGTCCAATCTTATTTATTAAAAACTCAAAATCATTTGGTGCCATCCGCAAAAAAATTTCAAAATGACCAGTACTCTCATCCAAGGATAATAGATTCACTAATTCAATGCTGTCTAATTGTTTTCTGTTTTGATACAGATGCCTTATCCAATACCGCCTCATATTTTTTGTTTTTGTCTCTTTTTCCTTTTTGATGATAAGATGGTGCATAACAAGGAAAGCAGCCCATTTCCTTTTCATTATTAAATTATCAGACATAGGCACTCTCTGATTTCAATATCTACCAACAGAACACCAAAGCAAAACAGTGACAATAACACTTGATGAAATTACTGCGTTCTGGAAACATACGTCCACAATTGCACGATTTTGTGACGCAAATTCCTTTGATCTCCAAAAAAAACCGACAAGCCACGGATGGCGTGCGTTGAATGCGGCGAAAAATTTTGCGTACCTTTGTGTGCGGCGAACACGTGCGAAAACGTCCACACTCGCATAAATTTGTATGTTGCATAAAAATTTGTGCCGAATGCCCCGCACAACGTAAATTTTTAGAATAGAATAGAATAGAACATTTATTTGACTATGTTATATACAATAGTATATTTATAGCAAGTCAGTTTACTGGATGCACATCAAAAATACATTTTAAAATTGAGATTGACACGGTGAGTATGTTGTGATTATATTAAAATGTAATGATGAATGGTGTCTACCAAAATACTCTAAAGCAGACAGAGTTGAGAGAAAGAGGTCCGAATGGCTTGTTCAGAAAGATATTGACGAACATTGCATATGTTCCTTGAACTCTGCCACCGAGTAGAAACAGTGCTGTAGGAGAAAAGATTTTAGCTTTTTTTTAAAAGAAGCCAAATTGAGTGACTTCATATCTGTTGATAAAATATTATAAGCATGATAGTCCGGTGAATTTCTTTGAGAGACTGTAAGCCTAAATCGGGGAGTTCTGATATAACTTGCCTGTCTTGTGCCGTAGGAATGCACTTGGGATTGGGTAACCAAATTCGTTTTTTGTTTATGTATTTCGATAAGAGTCTCATATAAGTGCAAGGAAGGAAGCGACAAAATCCTGTGGCGAACAAATAGAGGACGACAATGGTCTCTGTTACTGCAATCTGAAAGTATTCTCAGGGCCTTCTTTTGTTGACGAAATATTTGAAGTGACTTTGAGGAGTTACCCCAGACTATGATTCCGTAACTCAAATGCGCATGAAACAGCGCAAAGTAGGTACTTTTCATAGTATCTTGATTAACATATCTCTTCAACTGCCGAAGTAAAAATAAAGTACTTGAAAGTTTACGCTTGAGTTGCTCAATATGGCAATCCCAGCTAAGTCTGTTATCGATAGTTATGCCCAATAATTTGACATTGTTGTCCTCCAAGTAAGAGTTGTTTGTCGAAAAAGTGATACTCTGGGTTTTACTATCATTTAGTTGTAGCTTGTTAGCTTGAAACCAATAATTAGCTTTTTCCTTTACCGCCAGTGATAACGATTGTAGCTGCCCATAGTCATAGTGAGAGGTGATCAGGGTGGTGTCATCAGCAAACAGCGTACACTTATCCGGCAAAAGAAATTGACGCAAATCATTAATATATATTATGAACAGTAGTGGCCCAAGGACAGAGCCCTGTGGGACACCATGTATAATACTCTTTAACTCCGATCTCGCGCCACTGACTTCAACAACCTGATACCGATTCTTCAGATAAGAATCAAACAAGTTCAGGGCAACTCCTCTCAGTCCATAATAACTCAGCTTCTGAAGAAGGATGTCATGAGAGACACAGTCGAAAGCCTTCGACAAGTCACACAGTGCTACTGTTATGTGATGCCCCTTATCAAGAGCCTCGACTATGTCTCCCACAACACTCATCACCGCCCGAGTAGTTGATTTATTTTTTCGAAAACCAAATTGAGAATCATCGAAGTAGTTATTTGTCTCAAAATAAGTCGTCAACCTCTGTTTTATTATTTTTTCGAGAATCTTAGAAAATATACAGATTATCGATATTGGACGATAGTTATCAACAAGTGCCTTACTAATGTGGACCCGGCTTTGAATATGCTTCAATAATATGGTCCCCCAAAGCTGAAAAGAATATAAACCTTGTTGAAAAAGTCCAAAAAAAGGTTCCTACGATACTTGTATGTACAACATAATACATATCCCTATATGACAAAATAGTTAAGGCTTTCGCGGCCGAGGTATCACTACTTTTATTCGGTTCCAAAAAACGACGGCCTTCAAACCCGAATGAAAGTTGTGATACATATCCCTATATGATCTCATATAGGAGTATGCTAGACCGTTTCCATATGGTAACCTTAGAACAGAGACGTTCATTTCATGCTGTGGTATTCATTTATTATATAATTAACAGTATAAAACACGAAGCTTCATTCCTAGTCAACTTTATAAAAATATCAGTACCTAAAGTTAAGTTTAGAATAAATAACAAACATTTTTTTATACAAATCATTTAGATTGTTCTCCTATGAACGAAATGTTGGGACAATGTTATATACTCAAAAAAGTGCAATATTGACTTTCTCAACTGCAATGCGAAAGAAATTAAATCAGCAGTATTTGATATTGACTGTATTTTATAGGCCAGTAGTCAGGTACTTTTTTATTCGCAAAAGGTCGGACAGAGATGAGATTTGGTGGAATGGTAGACATGGGCTGCCTGATAGTGCACCTAAGTTCGCGACCTCAGGGGGCTCCCGCTCGCGGGGGGAAGAAGCGCGAAGTCTGACTTGCGGCGCTTGATGGGGGGTAGCGCCGTTGAAGTAGGTGCTATCGAAAAAATGTTCGAATAGAAGTTGTAGAGAGCAAAATTGTGCACAAGATTGTCCCCTTTCAGTTTTTGCCCCAGACTTATAGTTTTCCCTCTACAGCAAGCCAAAGTTGGGGGTTGATTTGCAATTTTCATTAAAATCAGAGTTTCATCGCGGATTAAAACGAAGATCGCCATTAAAATTTCATAAAATATTTTTTTTCTGTAAAAGTGAAGTTTTCTGAGTCAGCTAATGCCTAATTTGTCAAATTTGATGGTACACAAAAAAAAATATGATTCTTTGAAGCGCG
>JAVJAQ010005725.1:0-12261 GCA_032362365.1 Zygogramma bicolorata
CAAATTATCGGGGTAAATTGAAAATCTGCCCTTCTACACTGGTATAGATTCCAATAATAATCCTTAGTTTTTTCAGATTGTGGTTGGTTGAGCACACAAAAAACTAGAAGAAGGAATCCATCCACCACAGAATAATGACATTCAAACAGTAAATAAAAAAAAAAATGCCAATATTACCTAATGATTCTATTCTCTCAACTCACCGAGGTAAAGTCTCTTCAATCGCACCAAACCTTTCAAAGACCCCCTCGGGATACTTTGGATCCTATTGAACGACAAGTCCAACAAACGCAAAGCTGGCAAAACCAAATCCTGAATGGAAATCTTCGATATCTCATTGTGATGTAGATGTAAATGCTCGACATTCCTCGGTAATCCAGCAACCAACATTTTTAAATAATTGTAGCTCACATCCAGCTCATACAGTTGAGTCAGGTGACTGAAAGTTATGGGATGTATGACTTCTAGGTTGTTATGAGAAGCGTTGATGTGCTCCAAGAATGGTGTAGGCACAAACACCTCTGGGTGTAAGAAGCTCATATCATTAGTGCTGAGATCTATTCGTCTGAGAGAAGCGACATTGGCCAGGAACCTGGGCTCCAATTTCCTTAGGATGTTTTTACTGAGATCCAAGCCTTTCAAGGCGGGGAGATTCCAAAAAGGTGCTTCCATAATATCCGTGAGCGAGTTGTTTTTGAGTCCTAGCTCTCTGAGAGCTGGCATTGCTATAAAGGCTTCTTTGTCGATATTGTGGAGCATGTTGAAACCAAGATTGATCTGCTCCAAGGTGGGATGCCCTCTCAAGGCACCGAAAGGTATGGATCGCAGCCTGTTGTAGCTCATATCTAGGAAAACAAGCCTCGGTAATCCATCAAGAATAGAACGGAGCTCCATGACATTGGTAATGTCGTTGTATGTCACCAGGAGCTCCTCTAACACACTTTCTGAAGGATGTAAAAAGCTCCTGGGGTGAATGCGCCTTAATATGTTCCGATTCATATCCAAACTGCGCAGAGCTGGGAGTCTGTGGAAGGCTCCATGCTGGATTTCTGTTATAAGATTGTTCGAAAGGTGGATTTTTTTGAGTGAGGGGAGGTCTACGAACGTTGCTTCAGCAAGTCTTTCCAATTGGTTGTGGTCTAATCTGCAAGGTAATGGAAATATTTAAATATATAAATGACCATGACAAGCTTGCAAAAGGTATTTTGGGAAAGGAATTGTGAATAGAAGAGTCAGCTGAGATAGTAATTGCTTAAGTTAACGAAGGGTGGAAATGGAGAAGTGAAGTTTGTTTGGGGTATGAATATTCTGATGAAAATTTTCAAGGATGGAAGATAGTTGGGAGGAAACAATGAAATGATCAGGAAGATTGGAACCATCAGTGTAAAATTGGGAACTCTTTTTTCACAGAAATCAATTAGCCCAACACCAATTTGAAAGCAATGTGATCGAATTCTGTTAAGAGTTTCCGCCAAGTAGGTGTGTGTGCGTCATTTATTAGTTCTAAAATTATCACAAAATGCTGACAGGTTGTGAAGGTGTAAAATCATTTTAATGGAACTTCAAATTAGATAAAAGTGAGATTACAATACTTCATTAGCATGATGGTTGATTGAATCGCATTGGGTCATTTGTGGTTTATTTACTAGACTTGACTTTTTCGTGCATTTTTTCATGAAAGTAGTTCTTCCCAAAGTATTGAAACTTAAAGTAAAAGATTGTAAATCTTCAGAGATTAATCTCCTATAAATTTTCTATCCGAAGCCGAAGCTCTGGTAGGTACATATATCTAACCTGATAACTTCAAGTTGGGGCAAATCTCTACTAGCCCTGCCTATTATCCCAGCGTCCGTGATCTTATTCCCAACCAACGACAATTCCTTCAAATTGGGCAGCCTTCCCATCACCCGAGGGTGCAGCCAGTTGAGTCCACAATTGGTAATGTTGATAAGTTCAAGCTTTGGGAGATCATCGAACAGATTGGCTTCCAGCCTGGTCAGCCTGGGACTAGACTGAATATGCAACTTTTCCAGAGCAGGATTATCTTTGAAATTGGCGGAGGACAGTTCCAGAAGAGAATTCGACTCGATGTGGATGTATTTCAGCTTGGGAAGACCGGAAAAAATCGGCAAACGTTTCATAGCCTTGGACTGTATCGTCACAGCTCGGAGGTTCTTCATCAGCGCTATTGATGTTTCCGGAAGGCTGGATAGTACTGGCTCCACGATGAAAATTTCCATCAGGGTTTCTTCTAAATCAGCTAACCAGTCGGTGGATACTCTCTCGAGGCTGTTGTAACGCAGCATCAGTCGCAGGATTCTCAGTGGGGAGAATGATCTACCTGGCAAGGATGGTAGGAAGTTTTTCTCCAAAATGAGTTCGTCTATAGGGACGGATATGTAACGGGCGATAGATTTGAGACCGTCCAGGACGTCCGGTAAGCTGCTGTGAGAACACCTGAAAAAAAGATTTTATCAGATTCTCATCTAGAAAGCTTGTGTAGTAATCCATTATCAACTGGGATTACATCGGAAAAAAATAATAAAAACAAAATACTGAGAAAAGTTTTTCAGTTGTCGTCTGTATAGAGGGTTCACAGGATGGTACGAAGAAATGAGATGATGAGTCATTGTGAATTTATTAACAAAAAAGTAGGACACGGAGTTATCTGGTACTTCAACAACTAAATTTTTTCAGTGAGTTAGTAATTATTTGAGAACTCCCCAGTCTCAAATTCAATGAGAACGATTTCAAGAAGAAAATGGAAGTTGTTTGATATTTCCGCAACCATTTAGAATATTTTAGTGATATTTTGTCAGGAGTGACAGGTTAGAAAAGTTTTCATTTTTTCAATAAATAAAATCATTTTCATCCTCCACAGTGGCATCGGTACAAGAATTGACTTCCATCTTTTTGAAGAACATTTATACGCCCATGGATTTCACTCATGAAATTGCAGGAAGCTGCACATTTCGATACAAAAGTGATTTTCCAATAAAACAGTGGCGTGCGTTCGGCAATACCTCGTATTTTTGTAACGGATTTTTTTTGGGCCATAGTTAGCAACCTATCATTATTTTTCCATGTAGATTTACAAAAAAAATCACATGTTTTCAAGAACACCATGTATATAGGAGAGAAACAGTTCCGAATTCGGATTTATCTGGATGATTGAATATTTTTTTATGTACAGATTCAATATAGGTAATTTCAGATCATAGAAGTTTTGAGAAGCATATATTTACCTACTGAATCTGAATCAGTATCTCAACAGCAGCAATTTCTGATATACAGGGTGTCCTGAAAGCCCACATAAACAAAAGGAGATGATAGAGAAGGTCATTTCAATCCAAAAAAAAGCATATTTATTATTTTCTATTTCTTCATGGTCAGAATATCATACCTCATTTGTTTTTTATTTGCTGCAAATGTGGCCCCGAAAAGGTTCAATTCTTTTGGGTGAAAGTTGCGTGCATAAATGTCGCTCTCGATAGTTGTTGAAAAGATTCAATTCGGTTTAATTCAACATACAGAACAAAACAAATTTACCATAAAAAGTGAATCGGTATCACAAAAAGTGACCTATTGAAAGCAGATTGGAGATTTTTGAAGGAAACACAACAGGAGCATTGAATTCTGAACCATCATCAGCCGGAAAATAACAGATTTGGCTATTCTGATTGAGAATGATATCTTCTCTCACCTCCTTTTATTTGGACGTCACTATTGTCATGTCTTCGTTTTCCGCAAACTTCTACTTTGATTCTCAATTTAATCTGACTCCGACTGTCTAAGTCTTCAATGAGTGAATATTCAGATGTATATTCAATTATTGAACCCCATAAAGATTTTAAATATAAACGAACCATATTTGAAATTCATCATCCTTCAACAGACATCGACAGGGCAAGATGGCCTCCAAGGGTGGACATCTTCTCTCCTGGCTCCTGATTACGAGGACTTCAGCGGTCAGTAAGAAAATGAAAATGATTTTTTTATAAGTGATCATTTTGCATGTTTCATTTTCGTGGACGAGTCCAATAATGATATTTTACCAAGCGAAGGGATTCGTTAGAATGGAATCCAGGTAAGGAATTCTAGTCTGCATGATTTCTTCCTTCATGAAAAGTGTCTGAAAAAAAAAGTGCTTTTGGTTAATATTGGAATGAAAGCTTTTATCGAAAGGAGTCACTAGATATATTTCGATTTAACTTTTGTATCAATCTGTCTCAACGCTCTACCTCTTGCTACTTCATTAAATGGGATTACCAGTATCGTACGAATTTCTTGATTATTTCTGGCTGATCAAGCACCATAAAGTTGAGATATCGAATATAAAATAGAGAATCAAAAAATTTAAATAGAGAAATATATCAATGTGAACAAATGTTGAAACCAAATTTCAAGTTGGGTATTTGACCGTTTTGACCGCTAGTATCCGCAATCGTCTTCAGGTTATGACTGAACAAGAAATAATGAGTTTTGAGAAAATTGTTGTTACCATAATGTTATTTTGGGTTGCTCCAAGGAAAACAACCCCTGTGATGTTCAGAGAAAGGAAAATAGTCTTCTCGAGAAAATTGATCGATCCATTGAAGAATGAGCCCTAAAGGAAATTCGATTGGCTTCCAGGCTCGAAGCAAAAGGGTGGGAAGACTATTTAGTGAATGGTTGTATAACCTCCGAAGGTAAAGTGACTGATAGTGACATTTCAGGATTGTTTCGACCATAAAAACATCCATAGAAGTACATTTCGAAGAAGTTTATGAGTTTGAGTTTATTCAATTTTGTGGTAATATCGAAAACTGGACTTGCCCGAAATTCCGTTTTTTGTGAACCACCAGGTATTATTTTTTCACAAAAACAAGTTGAAAGGCAAGACCTCCTTGATCCATTGTTCGCACAAGTTTCGACTTCTGTGGGTTGACGTTCGTCAGCTGGTTAAGGGAACGAACAATTCCAGAACAATTTTGAAACAACAACAAATTTAGTTACCGTACATTATCCATTTAGAGGACACCTGAACGAAATAGGGTTATGAAAAAGGATGTCAGCTGCAGTAAATGCAACGAGGGAATAGAGTCGGGTCCCCACATACTTTGCGACAGTGAGGCTTTGGATCACAGGATATATGGACAACCAATCCTGGCTCCAGAAGAATATGACACACATCCATAGCAATCTGTACAAAGTCATGAAGGGGACAATATTTTTCAAGATGAGTATCATAACATATACAGTAGTAAAGCCCAATTAGCTTGGGAGGCCGTAGTGCTTTCTGAAGGACAATTGAAACGGATTCCACAAACGATAAAAAATGAAAATGATTCTCGAGTTAGTTACACTTTGTTTTGATGTAGACAAATATATTTCAACTTACACAAAATTCTGTCTCTCCTTCTCGCACATGTCATTCGGTAACACTAAACAAGCAGTACTGGAACGTGAACCACCAGACAGTGCGTACTTCCGCACAAAAACACCGGATAACTTACAAGAAAGTTTGGGCAATTGTATGCGTCGAGGTCTGCCGTAAACAATTCCTCGTAACAATAAGAGAGAGTAAAACACTGAAAGTTTCTAGCAAAGAATCGCTTCACGAGCCCAAGTCACACTCTGGTAATCACCTATAAGAGGATCATCGAAAACGCTACGTACGGTATTGCGGCATCGTATTTTAATGAGCGTATTGCAAATTTGGTGAATGGATCGAATTAGATAAGGGTACGCAATAGTGTTCTTCCTCCTAATCTACAGGATGGACGATTAGTTCGAACATGCATGTTGGATGCTGATTTTTAGATTACCAGAATTACAACTCATTGATAGGCAGATATTTTTACCAATTTTTTACAGTCTGTATTTGAGAGGCTAAAACGAATTATGTTTCACAATGAAATTCACTAGTTGCGTGGTACAAAAGTATATATTCTGCAACAAGTGCAGAAAAGTGCTACTTACGTGTTTGAAAATTTTGCGGCACTAGCGCAAGCTTCTTTCGTTTTCCCAGAAAGAGTTTTGCAGGCAGTTCTTGAATTCAGGGTCTTCAGATATCACTTACCTCAGTTTATAGGATCAGTATCGATTTCTTCTGCTGAAGATGCTAACTTGGTTAGAAAAACGTGACTCTAGTGCGATTTCAATTTGACATTAGATTAATTATTGACCTCCGTTGTAAGTTTCTTGAAGACGGCATGAAAAATCTAAATAAAGTATTGAAATGACAAAAATAGTGATTACATAATCGTACCCCTTGCAGATTAATTGTAATGTACTTCACCTACAGAAAGAAAACAAAACATTTTTTAATATTAACTTCGTGAAATTTTGTAATTCAGACATAGGTATGATGGGCTTCAATATTAAAATGACCTGTATATCTGGTCTATAATTTTCCAGCGACCGGTTATACTGAAAAATAACAGTCATTCCGCATGAAAATTTATAATTGTGAGTTATGAGTTAATGACAGTTTTTATTTTCTCCTCACGTTTTGCTCGGTTGCAAAAATTTCTACGGTAAATAGTTTTGCTACCAAACAGGGATCTAAATTCATAAGATTCCACGGTAAAGAAATTATTGCATTTATTTATCTGAGTATGTTGCATTTTTTCATCTGTTTCCGGAAGTCTTTCTGCACAAAAGTATATTTTTTGATTTGATGATATCATTCAATAACATTCATTCTGACACGTGATGTCATTGAAGTGACTATTATTCTTTGCTTGTTAAACAATATATTACACTGTACTGCAAGGAAATGTCATTTTCTCAGTTGACTTGAACAGTCACTTAAGATTTTTTTGACAGCAATGATTTATGTGTTGGTAAATAATTCAGGCGGGTTATTCCAACGAGGTAAACGATATACTATTATTCTATTGAAAAATAGTTCATTTTTTCGTCGGGAAAACAAAAAATGTACCTGTATGAAAATATTTCAATAACGGTATATTTTGTAAAAAATTCTTTGAAAAAAACCTGATGTTTTGGACGTTTTCATTTGAACAGGAGTCAGCACATGATTCCAGTTGAATACTACTCAAATTAGTTCAACACGATGGAATAATAACAGCATATAATTATTTAAATCTCAATTGATAACAGATAATGAATTGCTGCCAGAGCATGAAATTACCATCAAGTGCAAATTCCTCAATCGACACACGAAGTTCGAAGGCTGACGTATTTCTCATAGGGTGAAATTGGCACTGTTGAAAGTGATTCATCTCATATTACTCATAATTCTCTACATATTTTGTGGACTATATCATCTTAGAGTCCGACAGCAATTATTTCTGCTTATAGTAGATACAACTTCATCAATACTAGCATTATTTACAGAGATATAGTGAGTCAACCATATGGAAATATCATTTGAAGGGATGGATAGGACTGGTAGAAGGCACTAGTGATTTCGTTTCCAAGTCATGTCTTTTCTTTCTTTTTTTCTAACCGATATCGTAGCCTGATTCACACATTTTTTTATTCGAATGGTAATGGCTCGGACTTCCATTGTCTATTTTATTAACTCTGTTGAAACGTTTTGCTAAGAACGGGAGGATTAAAATACAAATCAAGTGAGAAAACCAAATCAAAATCGAATTTTTGGCAATAATGAAATCAGGGATTGATTGATCAGAGAAAATACTGTTGTTACAAAAATCGAGATATCGAATATGAAATATGAGTGAAAGAAAAATTTTTAATTAAATGTAAGTGAAGAAATTGAATGAAATGAAATTGAATGAAATATTATGAAAAAAATTTTGAAACCAAGTTTCAAGTTGAGTGTACTCACGACGTTTCAGTCGTCACCCGAAGACGATTGCGGATACCAGCAATCGAAACGTCGTGAGTAAACTCAACTTGAAACTTGGTTTCAACATTTCTTCATAATATTTCATTCAATTTCTTCATTTACATTTTTTGATTAGTATTTTACATTCGATATCTCAATTTTCTTGTCACAATATTATTTCATTTATTTCGTTAGTTGAAAATTTTTTTTTGACTCATATTTCATATTCGATATCTCGATTTCTGTACCAACAGTATTTTCTTTGATCAATCAATCCCTAATTTCATTTTTGACCAAAAATTTGATTTTAATTCGATTTTTTCACTTGATTTGTATTTTAATCCTTCCGTTCTTAGCAACAGGTTTCAATAGAGTTAACAATATAGACAATGGAAGTCCGAACCATTACCTTTCAACAAGGAACATTGTCAACCACTTTTAAGCAAACTTTTTTTTGATTTCTTATACCTGATACTAAAAGATGGCAATCAATTCAGAAACAGAAGTGGATTTTTTTTTTCAAAATCGTATATCATTCATGTTTCGAGAATTATTTCAATGCCTAAACTTTCAATTTCTCTATAAACTTCTATCGTCAACTCTATTTTGACGCTTCCTTATCTTTCTTTCAACATACAATATATCAAATTCAAAAATTTTTGAAACCGATACTAGACACAGCTCTTTCGATAATTCTCCACAGTGGCATTCGGCACTTCTTGATAATAATCATAGGCGCCGGAACTTCAAAATTACTAGGGGGCTCGATCTATATATGTATATGTATATATATATATATATATATATATATATATATATATATATATATATATATATATATATATATATATATATATATATATATATATAACAAAACTGTAGTTTTTTTGGGTGAACAGCAGAACGGAAGTGTACTCTTATAACACCAGTTTTTCCAATATTTCGATAATGTTTATTACCATCTTCAGGGAAAAGCTACAAATTATCATTTTAAGTTATCACATCAAATAAACAGTAACAAGAACCTTACTGTATTTGAGGTTAGTCGTATTAAAAACGTTGGTTAAGTGAAATAACATGTCACAGACGAAAAATATGCTCACAGTCCAATATTAAAATTTTACACCATGTAAATTGTTTAAAACGCCATTAAATTATTAACAGGATTAAAAAAATATAGTTGCATATTCAACAGGTGAATACACATGAAAGTCGAACTTTAACTGTTGAAAATGAATTATGAATTTATGACCGTTAAAGTTCGACTTCCATGTGTATTCACCTGTTGAATATGCAACTATATTTTTTTAATCCTGTTAATAATTTAATGGCGTTTTAAACAATTTACTTGGTGTAAAATTTTAATATTGGACTGTGAGCATATTTTTCGTCTGTGACATGTTATTTCACTTAACCAACGTTTTTAATACGACTAACCTCAAATACAGTAAGGTTCTTGTTACTGTTTATTTGATGTGATAACTTAAAATGATAATTTGTAGCTTTTCCCTGAAGATGGTAATAAACATTATCGAAATATTGGAAAAACTGGTGTTATAAGAGTACACTTCCGTTCTGCTGTTCACCCAAAAAAACTACAGTTTTGTTCTTAACTGGTCAGCAAAGACTTCCCCTCTAATATATATATATATATATATATATATATATATATATATATATATATATATATATATATATATATATATATATATATATATATATATATATATATATATATATATATATATATATTTCTTCTTTCGACGTTTCGGCTCCCACTTTGGAGCCATTCTCAAGGTTTCTTGACAGAGTGAAGAGCCAAAAGTGGGAGCCAAAACGTCGAAAGAAGAAAAAAAATCCAGACGCGGTTCACCCGGAAGTTCCAGACAGCACATATAAAGCCAGTGTATTATAACATCATATATTCAGGGGAAGTATAGAAAAAACAAAAAAAACTGATAATCACAGCCAGTTTCAAACCTCAAATGGAGAGTCTGAGTACTACAAAATTGTTGTTGTTTAAAATTGTTAAAGAAACAAATATCCAATTTCTGCATGATCTATATAATATATATGTAACAAATAGGATTAAAATTATAATTTTACTCATGTTAGGAAGGTCTGTCGTATTTGTTTATTTTTTAAAATAAAAATATTTGCTATCTCGTAATTACTAACTACTTTGAAAAGGAGCTCTGTAGAAGTTCAAAATAGCACAATCGTTTAGTCTTTGCTGTGTCATCGTGGACCGTGAATACGTTATTGATTTGATATATCAGATATCACACTTTTTATTTTTTATTTCAATATATACGGTATACGTACGCACCTTTGTTAATAGTGACTACGGCTTTGAGTAACTGCGGCGGTTTTGTCACTGACACTGTTGAAAGCGTGATAATAAGAATCTTTATAACCCGACACCAATGAGACCGATACATAATTTGTTCTAAACGAAAAATTTTTGCTATGAGAGCATGGTAACAGTTTCGCAAAACAGAACTTCACTATGGGGGCTTCGCTCCCATAGCCAATTCTCTATGGGGGCTCGAGCCCCCATTACCCCCATGGTTCCGCCGCCCCTGATAATAATACTTTGAATTTCGAAACGTCTGCCCCTAGGAAACATAAATCTGTAGATGTTCTACGGTAAAGGCAAGACAGCATCTACTGGAAGTGATTTTCGGCAGTGTAGTGGTAAGCGTGTTTGCCTCTCAAGCGGGAATCCTGGGTTCAAAATACCAACACGGAACCACCGTGATGGGATTCATATGTTCCACTTCTTAGGGTTTCAGTTCGTTGGGGGTCTCAGCTGGGTAATGGAAACACCCATTTCAAGGCCTCAACATCCTGATAAAACAAGTGCTGAACAACAGATACATCGTGTAGCCAAATGGAAATCCTGATTTCTGGTGGGGTTGCAGCTTATCCTCTGTAGGAGGAGTGTTACAGCTGTGCTGAAGGATGTGCCCGTTGTCAGATGTCTCCGTACTCATATATCCCCGCACTTGGTGTGCTAGTAGTTTGAGTCTTTAGTCTTCCAGTAATTGGCGTTTTGCTGTCAAAGTAAAAACCATTTGCTGTAGGAATGAAAAAGCAATCAACTTGCATTAAGAAAATGATTAATGAAACTAGCATTGAGTGCGAATGTTTCCAGTTCGATGTTACGGTGATTATTGATCTCTGGAAAGAGGTTTTACTATTCCTGTTACTGTTCTGGAACAGTGTTATGTTACAATTATTGATCCCTCATCACTACAAAGTATAAAACAAAGTCACTTTCCGCTGTCTTTCTGTCCCTATGTATGCTTAGATCTTTGAAACGACGCAACATATTCTGATGCGTCAGCTCATTGGCCATTAAAGGACGGTAAACACACTGCAGCGAATGCACCATAGTTTTAGAGGTTATTCAACACCCATTGATCAACCCTCACTTTACTTGAAGATTCCCTTTGTTAATGGTCTTATAACAAATGGTCGGTGCAATCGGCTGCAAGTAACGAGGAGGATAAGCAACACATGAGCAAAAATTGTCGGGTGGGGTAATTTGCGAGTGCACGTAATATTGCCTTATCCCTGAGTCGTGTACTGTACTTTTTCTACTGTGTTTCTGCGATACAGCAGGTACCGGGAGCCTGAGTAGAAAGCTTTAGATTCCCTTTCATCACTCTTTCCAATTATGACTCTATTCCAGTTCAAGCTTCATCTTGAGATCTTTTTGATTGAACTTTCGTCGAATATTATCATCATTAGCATTCGATATGGCTTTGCTGTGATCTCAATTACGATAACAGTAAAGATGAAACAGAATGAGCAATCTACCTACCGATGTTGTTTTTGATGGTCTGTCTTTTATATATGAGCCTGATATGACTTTGATGATTGGAGGATGATAACAAGGTCTCTTTCTACCGCAATACCTCCGTCGGGTTCCTTTCCGAGGCCCGAGTAGAAGGTTCCAGGGTTCTTTTCACTACACTTTTTATTTATGATTGTCTCTATTTCAGTTCTGACTTCATCATTAGATCTATCTGCCTAAACATTCTCCAAATGTCATCATTTGCATTCGATATGGCTTTGCTGTGATCTCAATTACGATAACAGTAAAGATGAAACAGAATAAGCAATCTACCTACCGTTGTTGTTTTTGATGGTCTGTCTTTTATATATGAGCCTGATATGACTTTAATGATTGGAGAATGATAACAAGGTCTCTTTCTACCGCAATACCTCCGCCGGGTTCCTTTCCGAGGCCCGAGTAGAAGGTTCCAGGGTTCTTTGCACTACACTTTTCATTTATGAATGTTTCTATTTCAGTTCTGGCTTCATCATTAGATCTATCTGCCTAAACATTCTCCAAATATCATCATTTGCATTCGATATGGCTTTGCTGTGATCCTAATTTCGATAGGAGTAAAGATGAAACAGAATAATCAATCTACCGTTGTTGTTTTCAG
>JAVJAQ010005726.1:0-17103 GCA_032362365.1 Zygogramma bicolorata
TGAAAAGGAAACCCTTGTTCTATAGGTTCACAACCAAAGGGTAGGAAACCACCCCCGTCGGGTCAACCGAAATGGAACTCACAGAACAAGAACGATTGATAATATTTCGGAAGAGCTAAGACCGTAAATATATTCAAGACTTAAAAATAATTTTACTTGAAATATTTTCCAGCTGTACTCTACAGGGTGTAACTGAATGAGTGTAAAAAATTTAAGGAGTTGATTTCCCAATCAAAAAAAAGATCTTTCATATAAAGAAACTTCATCCCTTGTTAAGATACAGCCCCTTAAAGGGGGTACATAACATTTGAAGTAACAAATTAAGAACAGAATAACAACACACAATTAGTATTAATTCAATTTCGAAAATTCACAAACTGACAGCGTCATACCAATTCAATTGTCACTATCGCTAATAGCGACCTACTAAATGGATTTGTTTCGTATTTTCGCATTTGTGACGCTGTATCTCTGTAGTTGTTCGTAAAATAATGTTGTGCTGCAAACCCAAAAAACCCAAGAGACATTTTTTTTTGGATGAAACAGGCTATCGGAAATACATTTTTGAATGTTAAGCAAATAATAAGACAAAAAGTTAAATTGGAAATAAATTTCAGGGGTTGCGTTTTCCACCCCTTACAACCATGGGGTAAACCAAATAAATTACTGGCTAAGTGTCTTTTTGGTAGTACAAAACTTCAGGTTAATTTCAATATTGTAACTTTCTCTGTGCTTGTGAAAAAAATTGTTATACAAATTTCATGTACTTACCCCCTTTAAGGGGCTCTATTTGAAAATGAAAAATAATTTTGCTTGAAATATTTTTCAGCTGTATTCTATTCTTTGCATCGATTCTTTTCAATTTGCTCGCAATTATATCTCATGCTAACAAAAACAAACAAATGCTGCGAATGTGTAAATCACCATATTCACACTATCCTCAACATATCTCATTCGGCCTTTCGCGTGAAAAATTCAAAATGCCTAAAATTGCTGTGCCGGAGAAACCCAATGCGTTATCGAATAAGTGATAAATAATTATCTAACCCCATTTTAAATTGACAAATCCCTGAATTTATGAGTGCTTCGTAATCATGGTTGTTGTAATCCGTAGGCTTAGAGCAATAACTCATTATTAAATTTTACTTATCGCTCTTTCTTTCCACACCTTGCTTCGCTTATTATAAAATTGCAAGGGCCAATGAATGGATTTTCGTTTGAGAGATCGAGAAAAATACTCAAAATCAGATGTACAATAGAGTATACAATATAATTTATCATGTAGGATCATTTAGTACCATGTGGTATAAGTCGTCAATCTTCAACTGGTATGGAAATGACGCTTTTAAAATGATGAAAAAATAATATACAGATGCCTGTGAGATTTTCACATATTAGGGTTCACTAAACTCACTACTAGTAACCTACTGTTCGGTAATTTCTTGTATTGGAACAGGTACGTGGACGACATTTTAGCATGTTCCACAGGAAATAAGATGCAACTGGATGAGTTCTTTGAGTTCATCTCCATTCACCTTTCCATCAAATTCACCATGGAGATGGAAGAAAGTAATGCAATCAATTTTCTGGATTTGACTATAGCAAAAATCGAGAGTGAACATGATTTTTCAATTTTTACAAAACCTTCATGTACAGATATTGTAATTCACAATTCATCTACCCATCCTCACATAAAGCGACAGCATTCAACAGTATGATTCACAGGCTGGTAAATGTTCCCTTATCAGAAACAAATTTCAAAAAAGAACTGAATATTATATGACAAATCGCTATTAACAACGGTTATAATGGTGATTTAGTAGACACTTCATTGTCCAAAAAGCTGTATAGTCAAGCCCTGAAAGAAATCTACCCAGTTACAACGAATTATGATAGACCTATTTAGGCCAACCGAGTAAGAAAATTTCTAATTTCTTGAAACAGAAAGATTTGAAGATTGCATATGAAACGAAAAATGATTTGAGCCCTTTTATCAAAGACAACAAAGACAGAAGTTCAGTATCAGATAGATCAGGAGTTTATAGAATATTTATTGTGTGTTTATGTCCTATGTTTTATGTCGCTCAAACGGGAAGAACATTTGATACACGCGTAAGAGAACACAGAAGTAATTTCCAAAATAGTAAGACAAATTCTGCGTGAAGCATCTCACCTCATCACAGAGGGACATGAGTTCAACCACGAATTTCAAATCCTACATTTCCAAGGAAATGGTTTGAAACTTAATCTCTTGGAGAGTTTGGAAATCAATAAGTGTAAACATTCACAGTTCCTAATGAATGATCAGACAGGGTTGACTAATTCGCCTATGTGGAATATGTCTTTTTCAGGAAATTGTACTGAAGAGGATGTGACGTCAGACCATCAATCGTATTAATTAATTGTCCGACTATATTCTCATTAACCGTCTGATATGGGTAATATCGTATAAATTCGAAATGTAAGAGTGTTAGAATTCGTTTATAGATGCTGCTTGAAGAAGCTATTGTATAGCGAAATACGTGACGCTGTTCAGTAAACCCTAATATGTGAAAATCTTACAGGCTATTGTATATTATTCGTGAAATAGGCAAAATTTGACTCGTTTTTGCCTTTTCTCTATCCAAATAAAAAGATAAAAACTACAACCTCTATGAAAGACGCATATATTATTCAAAGGCATTTCATTCACGAAAAGGAAGAAAGAGTCCATCTAAAACAACTACTCCCTGCCTATATAGCACTACGGGCATCGAGTTTCTTGTAAATAACTTTTTCTTGATCAATGCATACACCAAGCATATGAAAATTGAAGTATAAAGCAAAGATAGGAAATATCTACACAATAGAGTAAACATAGACAGCCTCAAATCACTCGATATTTTTTATGTTAAACAATGGGAGCAATTGTGTTTGCTTGAATGTGGTTGACAGTATTCCTTGCTGAATGGTAATGGTTCGGACTTCCATTGTTTATATTATTAACTGTATTGAAACCTGTTGATGAGAACGAAAGGATGAAAATACATATCAAGTGAGAAAATCAAATCAAAATCAATTTTTTGGTCGATAATGAAATTAGGGATTGATTGATCAAAGAAAAATAATGTTACAAAAAATCGAGATATCGAATATGAAGTATGAGTCAAAAAAACAAATAACGGGATAAATGAAATAATATTGAGGTATCGAATGTGAAATACTAGTCAAAAAATGTGAATAAAGAAATTAAATGAAATATTATAAAAAAATGTTGAAACCAAGTTCCAAGTTGAGTGTACTCAAGTGAGTACACTTGAGTCACACGAAAGGGAAGCCCTGTAATGTTCAAAGACCCCGCGTTAATCAAGGGACACGATAAATTTTTTGATGCTTGTCAGCCTCAGAAAAAACCTCATTCGGTTAGGAATTCCAGCTGTTCAGCTGTTTTATTGAAAAAAGATCCCTGAGCAAGAGAGGTCCGACAGGTCTTCAACAAAGTGGTGGAAATTCCGGTTTCGTCTTTATTCCTGGTTATTCTCAACACTTTCCGTTGGTAGTAGTTTTTGGGTTTCGTAACTATGGTTAGTTGGTTTAGTAGAGTTCCATCATAGAGGTCAAATTACGGTAATCGTGGCTGAAATATAGATATGTGTGATTATTCCTTCACAAAAAATGAAGCTGCAGTTATATTAATTATATCCGATGTTGATACACATCGAAAATATTCATATCCATTATACTTTCAAAATGTAAGATTCATCTGTTCACAAACTTCCTGTGAATTTGACGTGCATTTCGATGTTTATTTAAAAAAAAAACACCGCTGTTCTCATATGCTTGGACCGAACCAACAAAATCAAAAGATTTCCCAACGGCACTCAATATTACCAGACATCATTATTATTATCATCGATTTGGGCTCAAGAATTAAAACGTCCCACCGCCGCTAAAACAACTTTATCTACAGATGCGGCATGCCTCATCGCGACAACCCTGCCATCTGTATTCGACAATTTATGGAGGTCTCCGTTTAAAAGTTCTCAGCCCTTTTCTTCCTGGTACGCTATATATACGGCCTTCTTTATCTGTGGTCTTCTCATTTCCCGCTCGGTTGGCTGCAATTGAGTACCTTTTCAAGTTTTAGAAACTACAGTGTCACTCTTATCTGATGGCAGCTTAAAAATTTATTGGTTCTATCTCGCAGGGCGGCCATTTTCGGATCGTTTATCAAACGTTGAAGTTTACATGGCGTTTTTTGATTTTCGGATTTCGTAACGTGTTCATTAAAGTTTGTAGAAGTGGGAAAAGTGTCGAACGATTTATCATACAGAGGGTGTACTTCTAGGAAAACGACACAGCGAGGCGAGAAATGATTGTTGGAAAAGCTGGGACTACACTTTTTCTCATAACCATCTCTTTCATTCGATATACGCATAGACATTGAAATAGTCATTGATGAAGGGTAGAAAAATGCATCACAGGTGCTTCACGAAACAGAATATTTCTGTAATAATTTCAAGTTATAAAAAGAGCCAATATGGTGTGTTAATCATACATCACTGACCTGGTAAAGTGCATCAATTCATAACAATTTGAAATTGAAAATAATAGCTATCTGTACTACAAGGAAGGAAAGTGCTACTTTTCCTACCGACGCCTAGCGGAGGGCAGTAATCATTCAAGGGAGGAAAAGGCCCTTTAGCCCCATGTAAAACATATGATATTTCGGCCTCCCTTCAAAAAACCAATCATTTTTGAATAATTTGTTCATGAAGCTAACACAAAATTTATTGAAGAACTTAAACTAAGAAGTAGGTGCAGTATACCATGCTCCTGAAATTCCAAAAATGGGGAGAACTCACAAAACAAAGCAAAAAATTATGCAAAAAAGAGAAAAAAAGCTGTCGACGTCGGAATTCGAACCAACATCTACAAGCATATCATGAACAATGAACGTTGCACCAACTCGTTGCGCTACCGGGACTCACAGGCAACTTCTGCGGAAACATGAAAATAGCGTATTGCTGCAGCTCTATTATAATATTTGCCGTTTAACTTCCATTTTTTTAATGTATTCACTTCTTGAATGCCGTTCAAGTTATTCCATTGGTGAGTTGCCATGACATCACTTTTACTTTTTCCTCCTTGGGGGAAAAAGTGAGACTTTACTCCCTATAATGAGGCTAGGAAATCTGGACTTTGGATAGAGGTGGGCGGAATTTTTTTTATTTATATATTATATGTCTGAATATTTCTATTTTCCATTTAATCTTCTAATATTTGTTATGTGAATGACTTTTTTCTACATCTCACAGATGAACAATCGAAATGACACTTTTCCTGAGGATGATGAGATGCAAAAAAATATATTACAGTTTCCTGTATGATTTTCACTCACAATGGGTTTACAGAACCGCGACACGTGTTTCGCTATTACAATAGCTTCTTCAAGCAAGATAAATAAATCACTATTCTATAATACGCTATTTATATACAAGTAGGTCGAACGTCTCTTACAATAAAGGTCCGACTTAGGTCCGATATTCGAACCATAATTTGTCCAAATACTAATTAGTTACATACGAAGATTATTCCTAGAAATAGAATTATTGGCCGGGAACATATTCAACAATGGGGAGTTATTTAATTCCACCTGATCATTCAATAAATATTCTGAATTTTTCCCTCTATTGATTTCCAAGCTTTCTAGAAGGTTAAGTTTCCAACCTTTCTGTTCAAAATGCCTTATTTTGAACTCGTGGTTGAACTCATGACCTTCCAGAATGAGGTGACTTGCATAAGTAGAATTTGTTTTTCCATTCAAAAAACTAGCTCTGTGTTCTCTTAGGCGAGTGTTAAAAGATCTTCCCGTTTGGCCTACGTAGTACATCGGCGATTAACAATGGATATGAGGGTCAGTTAATAGACTCACTTGTGAGGAAGAGATTACATAGTCAAGCCCTCAAGTTGGTGTATCCAGTAGTCAATACCGAGCCGGATACTTACAGAACCATAACTTATTTAGGCCAACCAAGCGTAAATATTTCTAGATTCTTGAAAAATAATGATATTAATACAGCTTTTCGTACTAATAATAAATTGGGGATATATATCAAAAATAATAAAGACAAAAATGAATCGTCACAAAGATCAGGAAGTTATGAATTAACATGTGGGTCATGTCCGATGTACTACGTAGGCCAAACGGGAAGATCTTTTAACACTCGCCTAAGAGAACACAGAGCTAGTTTTTTGAATGGAAAAACAAATTCTACTTATGCAAGTCACCTCATTCTGGAAGGTCATGAGTTCAACCACGAGTTCAAAATAAGGCATTTTGAACAGAAAGGTTGGAAACTTAACCCGTCTGTTTTTCGCGAATAGAATATCTGTTCACGAGACTCTTTCAAAAATAGTATATTGCCTTGGACCTATTGGTGGCACCCATTGATAGATGACCTTTAGCATTCAAATATTTTTGTCCTGAACTTTTTAGGCACCCAGGTATAGGAAGAAAGGTGTTTTCTTCTGCAGCGATTTGAATAACGAATGCTTGTAATGAGCTCAGTCACCCGTGAACGTGACCAGCAATAACTTCAATTATAAGTGGTCTTCCGACTTCTTGAATATATTTCCAAATCGGGTTCTGGGATCGGTACTCAATCAACCATTTTGGTATAAATTCCTTTCATTAGAAATGCTAATGACTGGTTTCCGAAATACGATAGTGGAATATATAGGGCCTAATTGAGCAATAGAATTCGTTTATTTTTTTCCATTGATATTTTACTCACTGCCGCTGATTTATTTGTTTTTGATATTTACTGTTTGTTTAGACTGAGTTTCACAATGAATGCACGCACAGAACAACGGCTATTTTCCGGTTTGATAGTTGTAATTTTTTTGGCTCCATCATCGAGGTTATAGCTGATACCATCACTTACCAATTCTTCACACAAAAAATCAAAACTTGGAATAGCTTTTCAAATGCCACTTTGAACATCAAAACCTGGAATAGCTTTTCAAATGCCACTTTGAACATCATAAACTCCATATATAATACAGTATGCTTTATCCTGCCATTTTTTTTCGGTCAAAAAATTTCTTCTACCAGTCATATTTTTGAAATGATATAAGTCAGATATTGACAAGTACCACCGCAGAATGTGATAACTTGGCTCAAATATGAGACGGTGGGTAGTGAATGGGTTGAGGTGATCCATGTAATCCTTTTCAATATTGCGAATGTACATTTCAAAATTTAGAGAATACAGTTTTCATTCAGTCCGATAAAATTTTCACAGGGGGAGATTAGTTAGACAAAGAGTTTGGATGAACTGAAAAGGCACCTCTTCAAAGCATATGTATTGCGAATTACAAAACTTTTATATTTGGTTTCGAATATATTTTCAAAAACAGAAGAAAGTTGTGTTTCCAATGGCACATATTAATTATTTTTGTTCATATTCCGATAAGTAGTAATGTTTGAAGATAAATTCAAAAATATTGAACACCGATTTCAACACAAAGATCACGAGTTCCCAGTACCTACCTAGTGAGTGAAATGATGAACACTGAACTTCTATGGCGTCTACCAAGTCATGGCATCCTTTATGTATTTCAACACTTTACCTACAAACAAGTGCTACGTTAACGTTATTGGTGGACCCAAAATAGTAATCCATTAATATTCACAACTCTCAGAGGCTGACTGATTGCTTTTGTAAACACCTACCAAACTGAATATAGTTACAATTAGAAAATGCAAATGGCTGAGGTATGGAGTGTTGAATATCATAGTTAAGTCAGACGACTTGATCGGCGTTTGTTTTGAACACTGTTAATCATCGCCGTCTTTGATGATAGTCTGTTAAACTTGCATGGCAACTTCTGATTAATTTTTAAAATAAGGATTCTAGGAAAAATGGTGACTCATCATATTAATAGCGGTGCTATATAAGCAATGGATTCATTTTATAATTTAATTAATTTAATAGTTTCTTGGAGGGAATGTTTTCGAAAGATCAAGTGATATAAACGATTCTTGAGAGGATTAATTGAACATTTTTGGTGGATTGTACTTACTTTCTCACATCGTTAGTAAGAAGAAATACTTCCGAACACAAAACTGTGATAATATATAAAGATTAAAAAGCGTGTTAGTTTGTGAATATTTTTCAAGGAGGAGGAGGAGTCACAATTGAAAAACTTTTGATAAACTCTTGTTCTAAGATCCATTAAAGTCAGTAATATCTCATTTAACTTTTAACTACAAAGAACAAAGCAAGTAAAACAAAACTGCAGTTACTTCCAATTTTTCTAAGAAATCCACCAGAAATTGATGAAAAATCTTCTGGATGATGAAAATCAAAAATAAACTAAGCAACAAATTAGAAAAATCAAATATTGCACCAATTGTTCGTTCGATATTGATTTCATATTATGTGAGTTCCAAATAGCATAACTGAATGAGTGTTAAAAAGTGTTAGTTTGTGAATATATTCCAATAGAGGAGATGGTCACGACTGAAAACCTTTTGATATACTTTTGTTCTGTAATCCATTAAATTCTAAATAACTGAAAACAAGCTATATAATAACTGAAATTGAAAAAGTGACCTCTGAATGATGCAATTTTTACACGCGAAGCTAACAGTATTGTTGTTTCTGCAAGAAACAGAATATATGCAGCAAGTAAAACGAAATGGCAGTTACTTCTGATATTTCTGACAGAAATTGACGTGAAATCTTTCGGATAATGTTAATTAAGAATAAACCAAGCATCAAATCGGAAAAAATCAAATATGGCACCGGATGTTCGTCTGATATCGATTTTATATTGCGTGAAATACAAGTACATTACTGAATTCAGCGAAATCTAAGAAAGTTGCACATGACTGATAAAAATCCATACGTTTTAGCACATTCAGTGTTCAAATGGGAAATCATTCATCGAAATAATACGATTTTGTAAGCGAATCGTTATAAGTTTACTGTCTCATACTGGTCATATTGGTACGTATGACTCAAAAAGCATTACTAGATGTGATAAAAAAAATCAATTATTCCCTATACCAACGGTTTTTCAATAACCTCAAAACGGTTAATAATTTCACACCTCCGGCCCAAAACGTCCACCATTTTTTCAGCCCCAGGGGTGCCTGCCCAGGTAGTACAGGTATATATCACACTATCGTGTCGGTTGCATTGTGGCATGGCAGATCTTATTGTCCGATAGCATCTGAAATATTTTGGATCCCGTCGAGAACGATATTTATATTTTGCTAGATATGAGCGAATCTCTGGCAAATTTCTTCGAACAAATGACTTGGCAGTCTTTCTACCATAACAAAAAGTAGATTAAATGAGATACAAACGAATGCTCGAGCTTAGGAGGTCCTTAGCCGTAGCTGTCAAGAGTGGTATTTCGGGTGAAGGCCATTTTATTTTTTGGGTGTTACTCCGAGGAAATTAGACTAGTTTGCATACAAATTCAACTTTAAAGAAAACATTAGAACTGCTATGTAATAGTCGAAGACTTAAATTCCAGTAGTTATCACAAAAAAAAACAAAGAAATTAATTACTTTATTTTTATGCCAAAGATTGGCAGGTTCAATTTCAAAGATATATCGCAGTTTGAACAAATCTAATGACATTGGTATACAAAATCTAAACGAAAAGTTTGTATCAGACCTACCACGAGATACCCGAAATAAATTCATATAAGTCAAATAGTTCATTTCCAAATTCCAATAGTGAAGATGGCTCAAAAATATATTATAGGAACTAATACACGGAGTTAAACATTCTTGTACTGTGAAATATTCTGCCAACATTCACAAAAATGGAATATGATATATCATAGAGTAACTCTGGGTGAAACGTATCATAAATGTATCTTTGGAGAAAATTCTGTAGATATTATTGACATTTGATGACGAAATTTTGTTCACACATTTTCAATACACATTCTTCAGTACCTTCCTATTTTCTTGAATTTTCACCTTTTTTATTTTCTTCAATTTGCACGAAGAAAGAGATGATAGTTTCTACAATCGCAATGAATATCATTTTTGAATAATTTCGCTTCAATTTACTAATATTACTGGACTATTTTCAAAACCGGATTTTCGATACATATTCATAGTTAGTTCAGACTTGTTTTTTGCTCCTGGTAGACTTTTTCATCTGACTGGAGTTGTTTTAATTCGAGATGAACCTCTACGAAATTTACATAGACAATGTGTTTTCCTTCCTTCAAAGAAGAATATATATATATATATATATATATATATATATATATATATATATATATATATATATATATATATACCTATTACCAGTCGGATGATCATCAGATGATCGAAAATATTCTCATTTTCAATAATACAAGTCAACTGTTGTGGAAAAATACACACTCAAAATTTTTTTTTGATTTCTTTCAAATACATGGTTGTCCATTGTCCACAGCCTTATCGCTAATATATATTAACTTGAAAGTCCATTGTAACTATATTCAGGACATAATTGTAACGAATAGTCAAAGAAATTACAGAAAATTATGAGGGTAACAAGCGTAGAATGAGAAATGGTCATTGTTATCAGAATATTTCTTTCGGAATTGTCTTTTTTCCTTAGGCTATCAAACGTTCACTTTCAATAGCCATATGTCAAAAGAAAAGAACTGACTGCCTTTTTCACTGCTCAGGGAAGAATTATGTCGTACCGATTTACTTTATGAAAAAAATTGACTACATTCTAACTTGAATGAATTCTAAAAACAAAAAAATGACAGCACAAGACTTTGAGAAATTGTAGTTGTTTGTTTATACATGTCATCAAAACTTACCCAAAATAAATATCAACTATTGAATATAAATGAAAAACCACTCTCCTACGGCAGAAAGATGTTGGATTCGTGATGAAAATTTGAGTTTCTGTCTTTCACCCCTGAAGACGGGTTTCCACTAGGCGGATAATTAGACGCGAATTTTCAGTGTTACAATTACATTGGATGATTTCAAACTGAGAAAATTTACCGCCAATTTCATTGCGGATATGTAAATAAGTTGAGGATGGTTCAACTTTTTGCGGATTCCACTAGATTTATATACTCGAAATATGATTATTATAACCTCGAAATTTATTTCAATATGTTTTGTTTTGGAAATTTTCATAAAATTCTTCACTGATATGGACCATGGCAATGCTTACTATAAATACTTACTTCAATTTGATCATTGGAGAAAATCGATCATTTTATGTATATCATATGTGAGAATGAAGAAAGACAGCACAGATTTTGAGTAAGGGATATTTTCCAGCATAGGAGTGAAAGTCATTTCCATTGTTTGATACAGGAAATGAGATAAGGTAATTTTTTCATTTTTATGTCAACCGTTTGTGAACCAAATCCCAATCGAGAACGACTAAAATCAACCTTTTCCTTTTCTTAGATCTGTGACTGCTTTCAACTACCAACTTTCTTCACTGAAGGTATAATAAGACATATTGCAATAACAGAATGGAAGTGGCTGTTACTTGATGAAAATAATGTACAGTTGTCTGTAAGTTTTTTTTCAACTAAACCGTCGAACCCTAATATGTGAAAATCTTACAGGCAACCGTATATTATTTGTTTCAAATTGCAATAGTTATTTTCACCCTTTTCCTTGATGACGAAAGGTTCATTGATGTCACATATCGAAATCTTCCATTTTATATGATTAATATGCATTTTAATTTTTCAGTAATGATACATGATGATTTTGAACCGTGCTTATAAGAAACTAGTCTTTGAAGAACGAGTGTTTTGAAGACTTTTATATCCACTTTTACTATATGATAGTGTAAAGACATAGACCTTGAAAATATTCGTGAGTATCCCATATAAACTGACGAAAAATCTATCGACTATTGAGCTCACATAAACTGACGAAAAATCTATCGACTATTGAGCCCATAAAAAAAATATTTTCGAGAATGTGTACTAACAATTCAAGAGTACGCATATAACACTGCTTCAACTTTTCAAGTTGTCTTATTGTGTTAGTCATCACCATTGATGAATGATTGATTTATCCACAGAAAACCCACGATTCACTCATCCACAACCAGTATTTGTTTATCTTTACGTGCACCGTTTACGTTTATTCCTTCACAATGTCATCGTTTATTTGTTTTTGTTCTCTCCTGCGGACGCATCTAAAACGAACAAAACGTGCACCCAGTAAATTCTTTTCACGAGCACCACCTATCGCAACATGTTATTATGTTTATCAAGCATTAGCAGAGTCACTAATGGCGATACTCAAAGTGATATTCCAAAACCGGGCCGTCGTGTGTCTGTCCACAAATAAACTAAATATGACTAACGACCAATAAAAGGCGGAATATTTGTTGATCCAACTAACTGATGTAGTAAACGTTGTAAACATGCGGCCGCAATACCGGGGACATTAGGACTTTATGGCCGCGTTTACAGGTCGTAAAAATCACTTTAACTACTCAGAAGTGTGTTACCCTTTTATTACGCGTTACTTCTTCATTCATTGGGTTTTATGGCGTGTCGCTTTCAGTGGTTTTTAATGGGCTTTCGAGTGGCACGTTAGATTTACAATTCCTCTCTCTTATCGAAGACATCAATTGGCATTTCATTGTGAGGAGGTGTGAAGGCATCATCGCACTGACAGAACAGGTTTCACGAGAATAAACAGGAATCGGGTGAATGCAAAAACACTAGTATATTGTTTACTAGGTAGGAAAAGCCTAACGTTCCTGGATGATAGTGAAGATTGTTAAAGGTGAGTTTAAACAGCAAATAAAATAAGATAAGAATAAAATAAAAAACTAATTAAGAATAAGGACAGAAAACGTTTGTTTATACAGATGACTGAAATAAAATAAGAAATAAGAATGAACCAATCAAGTTGCAGCTTTTTTGACAATGACTTTTGTGTTCTGTGAATATCACAATTTCGTTTCGACAGTGGCTACTGTAACTAACCTCCTAATTGTTGATATTTTGAATTTTGATTCTATTACATAGGTATACCAAAGATTATCAGTAAATAATATTCTGAGGTTGTTATTGTAAGGAAAGAAGTTAAAATAATTTCAAACATAGAACTTTAAGTACAGAAAATATTTCGGTCATGCGCATTATCAGTTTCCAAATAAAATAGTGAAAGATGGTATCTTTTGTTGTTATTCTCATTTCTTATTTTTTATTATTCCTTGTATAAACGCTTTCATAAAGATCTATATATTTATCTTCCTTATTTTGTTTTATTTTGTTCCTTATTTTATTTTATTTACTGTTCAAACTCACCTTAAGTTGATGCGTAGGACAGAGAACAGGAATGTGGCTTCCTACAAGGTGAACATTTTTCCGTTTGAAATTCGACAGATATTAATTAATTCAGAATAAATCGCTAATAATTTTATCCACAAATCATTTGAAATTCGTGATAAAATTACTTGAATTACTGTGGAAACTGTTTTCGATAATCTGTGTAGAACACTAACAACTGTAAGGAAATATCATTTTTCTGCGGATGCTATAAATATAATGTGCCACTTCTCTATCGCTTTCATACGTTCTAAACGAAAGATTTCTCTCGCAGTGAGAAATATCCGCCATTGAAGTGAGAAATAATTTCTCACTGTTATCACGATAACCCAAGTCAGACATGATTTGTTACATGTCAGTTTGATATGACACGTTCTCCATGTTGGCAACGCTACGCCGACGATTCGCGTGCAATATCCAAGTAGCCCATTGTTGGTGTTTCCATAACAACGAAACCGAAGCACTGCATAATTATTGCTGTCAACTTACCCAACGAAAATAGTTTTATTGTTGATTGTTATAGTATAAACAGTTCAGATTCATTAAATATCGAATTTAATGGAATACGAAGATTTAATTGGAAAATACACTTCCAGAAATTGTTCAGAAAGCAATAGATGTTTGCAATAATTTGATACCAAATACATCAAAAAAAAATTGAAATCGCTTACAGGAACTTTATGGACTGGAAAATGGAAGCCAAGGTAAATTCTTGTTCCGAAAATACCTTGTTAGTGTATTTTGAAGAGTTGTCAAGAAGACTGAAATCATCAACATTATGGTCTCAGTACTCGATGCTGAGGAATACCTTAATCATTAAAAACTGTTCATATATCAAAATACGTAAAACTACGTGCATTTTTGAAAAGCAAATCTGAAAAATATGCTTCCGAATAGTCAAAAACATTAACTTCTGAAAAAATTCAACAATATTTGAAAGATGAACCTGATGAAAAGTATTTGCTGATAAAGGTATGAATTGAAAATTTCCAAGTTCTTATCGAAAAATGAATGTTGTGTTTTGATTTCAGTCTGCTTTATCTATTGGCCTTACAGGGTTAAGCCGTTCTGATGAACTTCGAAAATAAAAATTGATGACAAAAATCTTAATTCGACCCTTTTAATAAAATTACCCGATTCTAAAACCAAGGTTCCTAGAAATTTCACAGTCAGAGGAGAATTCTACCAAATTTACAAACAATATGTGAAGCTTCCACCATGCACAAATGAAACACTTTTTTTCAAATTACAAAAATAGCAAATGTACGGAACAGTCTGTGGGGATAGATAAATTTGGCACCATGGCGAAATAAATAGCGAAATTTTTGCAATTACCGAACCCTGAATAATATACAGGCCACTGTTTCCGAAGGTCATCTGCGACTATTTTAGTTAATGCAGGGGCAGATCTTTCAACTCAAAACGCCATGGGGGTTGGAAATCCAATGTTGCTGAATCTTATATCGACAATTCCATAGCTAACAAAACGAAAATTTCAAAAAGTATAGTAGTAGTGATTACTTCACAAAATGCAAATAAAACTGTTGATTACAATTTTCAATAAAATATAAAAATGAGTTAATGAAATACAAGTATTATTATATATGTATTTTAATTTTCAATACCTACTTGAAAACAATGCAACCGTGGAAAAAGTACAGTGTACAATGCGTAAGTAATATGTCGTTTTTCTCCACTCGTTGTACAATATACTATTCCTTACAGTAAGGAAATCTTGACTTTTTGTTTAAGAAATTTTGTCTGGGATGTGAAAATTTCCTAGCGATTTGCGGAAAACATATTTCGTGTGAGATCAGCGAACATAATATCAAAAGGAATTTCCACAAGATCCTGATGATTTTACGGAATTTCCTGAATATTATTAAAAACATATAGCTAGTATACAATAAATTAGAGGCAACCTTCAAATGATCTAATTTTTGATTATATACAATGCATAAACTTTTAGGAAAAGTCAAATTTTCTGGGAAATCAATAATAAAAAAGATTTCGATATCCGTGCAGACTTTTTGGCAAACGACACTGGGCTTTTAACATAATGCTGATATTTCAAGTAACTGAAAATATCTTGGTTTCTAACGCAATTTGTTCGAGTTATTAAAACTCATGAATTTGATTCGAAGTCAACATTAAAACAAACAGGGGGGTTGAAACAAACTGAATTTATTTGCCGTTGTAATATAAAAGAATAATTTATTTTTCATGACCATAAATATTGCTCGCTGCACCTGTATTTTGTTGATTATGAATTGATAGAACGGCTCTAGATTTATCTTAAGTGCTGGTAAAACATAGCATGAATTAAAACGTGCCCTATCTGCTACCTTAATACACATCTTTAATTTATTACAGCCACGGTATGCAAACAATGGTCCTCTGTACTCACATATTTAATTAATGTTTGACTTGGAGCTTGGGAGGTGTGAAATTCTACTTCAAACATGACTGACTGCGAATCGTAATTACTTAATTTTATTCTTTTGTTCCATCTCTTGTTTCTAATTGGTCGCTCGATTTTAATTACGTGTTTCGGTTGTTGGAATCCCCTCCATCGATGGCAAGTTCGGCGTTGAAAATATATGCGATACGGGGGCATTGAAAAGTGGCATAAAGATTTTTCACCTTTGAAACTTCTAAGGATTTTTCGTGTTCATAGACAATATATTGGAAAGTTGTAACACAATATGTTTTCGGCAAATAGCTGTCGTTTATATATCAACTTTATTTTTTGTATTTCATTTTCAATTATCAGTCAACTATCGTTTCTCACCTTTTTGATTTTCAAAAATGTTCTTCGATTCCATATATCAACTTCACTCTTGTTAAATAAAGGATGAGTTTAGAACCTTTGGTGTGGAAGTTGAAACTTTTCCTAGAGATCAATTACTCTAACACCAAACTGATATTTTTGCACTCGACGTGTGTTTCGCTAACAAGGTTAGCATCTTCAGGAGAAGGAAACTGATCAATTTTCTTCTCCTGAAGATTCTAACCTTGTTAGCGAAACGCGCGTCGAGTGCAAAAATATCAGTTTGGTGTTAGAGTAATTGATCTCTAGAAAAAGTTCCACTCTTGTTATTTGAATTCGTGATATAAAAAAATCTATTTCTGTACTGTTTCTTGCTTTGAAAATAAATGAATAGTTTAGTGAATGGGGGAATGAAACAAAAGAGCAAAGTTTTTTTTTTTTCGAATACAAAATATGAATAATTTCGACTATAGAATGAATGATATGATTGTTCTATTGACAAAAATATAATGAAAATTGAAAAAGAATACCTTTTTAGGTATGATCATGCTTGCTTACAATTCAGTCAGAATGTTTTCTTTTTCTCCCCAGTTTTTTGGGTTCTTAAACTACCACAATCTGAAAAAATTAGAATTGATATTGAAATCTCTACAAGTGTAGAATTGCAGATTTTCAATATGCCTTGAGAAGTTGCTGTGTTAATTAAAAACAGTTCCTTCTGTCTTCTATCAGTAAAATCCAAGAACTAATAATTATCAAATACTCATCGTTGTTTACGTTTCCGATTCGATTCTGCTTCCGTTTTCAAAACTTCTTCACAAATAGGTTTGACGTTCGTCAGCTGGTTAACGGAAACGAACAATTTGAGAACAACAAACAACAATCAATGAAAACTGAGGATGAATACAAATATAAAATCTCAGTGGTATAGATCCCAAATTATTATTATTATATTTTCTATTTGAGATTCTGGTAAAGTATTTGAGAAACTGAAAGGAAT
>JAVJAQ010005728.1:0-15841 GCA_032362365.1 Zygogramma bicolorata
ATATGGATACAGTATCTTGACCTTGAGCGCGAACTAGTAGTGGAACCACAAATCGGTCGATTCCCATCAATTAGTTTGCATGATCAACTGTCAGATTGAATTCGTTTGCTGTATCTGCAAGAAATTCTACTGATTTTTTCATGCCATTATCAAAAAAAATGAGTGTCAGAACATAAAATTACCAACTATTCGTTACTGTACCTTTATGAGGCGCCGTTTGGGTCAAAAGTGTTTTTGCAAATATATGTAATTTCATGTCAATATATTTATCAACTTTAGGAATATTTTTATTTTGTGTTCCGATATATTTATTTTCTACCGAACATAATATATTTACGTTTTGAGTGTCACAAATATATAAAAATGAGATTCCCATATATTTATAAATTCGATCTATTTCACGTCGTCAAGAGATGGCGCACCGGTGGTATTTTGTCACGGTCGAGTACATGGCAACATGGGGAAGTCGTTAGTACATAGAGTGGCTAATAGATGGCAGTGACTCAGGCAGTTGTCATGTCAATGTTAATAATATTAATAGTTCAAATTAGGCACTCCATATTCTTGTCAAATCGCGAAATTAGTTTTTTTATAAAGGATCCTGGGACCTTTCGACCCACAGGCGGACGCGAAACCACAGCGCCAACTCCCTCGACATTTGAACTATTATTGACATGACAACTGCCTGAGTCGCCATCTATTATTTTATGAATAATGACTTCGCCATGTTGCCATATACTCGACCGTGAACAAAAATAGGGTCACTGGATCTAGTAAGCTTCGCTTACTCGGGTACGGACAATGGGCGAGGCCCTGGCGAAAATTGTTGTAAATTGGCCAATCCCAGAAGATACCCAAAAATCGGCCAATCGCAATGTAGGATAATTTGTTTATACGAATTCGGAGAATATGAGAAGAAGAAGTGTTTGAGTTCAGGCGAGTTCTGAAATTCAACAGTAAATTCCATCAGTTCTGTCACTGATGCCTCTCTCTCTGTTTGTGACGAACGACAAACAGAGAGAGAGGCATCGGTGATAGAACTGACGGAAGTTACTGTTGAATTTCAGAACTTGCCTTTCGTGTTCGTGTATGCTTGTCGAGCAAAAATAATTAACGTGGTCTGTGTTGTTCAGGTGAAGGCACAGGGTAGATGCTATTTTGAATTCCCGACCTTTAACTCCATTATCCAACGGAGACGTACTCACTTCCATACCACAGTTGGATATTCAAGATGTAATTTCAAACCGACTATCTCACTTTCAACAAAAAATACAGCATTTTTGGAAGCGTTGGGGCAACGAATATTTGTCAACGCTACAGCAACGATCCAAGTGGAAAATCGATCGAAGTCTTGATCTGAAAGTTGGTGATATGGTCCTACTAAAAGGTAAAAATACTCCAATGAATTGGCCTTTAGGACGGATTTTGAAACTTCATCTCGGCGCAGACCAGTTGGTACGTGTAGCATCTATCAAGACTCAAAGTGGTGAAGTGAAACGCGCGATAAATATAAACTATGCAAGCTGCCTATCAATGTTATCATGAACAATTTATTTATTCTCTTCTTGAAACGCTCAGCCTTTCAACGGGGGCGGTAATGATGAACCCTTTTCGTTTCATACCCGTGTGATTGATCCGCCTATGGTGGGCGAAAACACGTTGTTACAGTCCATTTGTTGAATATATGTTTATGAAAAGTGAATTGAAGTTTGAATTTGAAAACAAGTAAGCCAAATAATCCATTACATTGTGAACTCCATCTCTACATTTCATTGCCAAATATATATTATTGTTTGACAAAGTAGGTACTTACTTCACTGCTAAAATTTTCAAATCAGGTTTATCATTTTCTTGAAAATTCCTGGAAAATCTTCAGAATTTACTCGAATTTAATGTCTAGCGACCTAAAATATGAACTGTACTGAAGAACTAGTGGTATTGTTTCAACATTCCTCTAGCCACGTTACAAATATTACTTGCAGTATTGTCAATATGGCGTGCACATGCAAAATTATTGGAATTCAACTCGAAAAATTAAAAGGAAATTAAAATTAGTCAAATATCCATAGGAAACACCCGAAATTTTAGTCGAAAACCCTTGTGATTGTTTACATTTTGCATCGAGCATCAAAATGTCAATGTCACGTCAATTTGAAAAATGACAGTTTGTCTTCTTCTTTTCTAAATTGTTTAAACAAATTAAAGTGCAATGCTATTGGTCAATTTTTGGGTAATCGTTCCGATTAGCTCCACCCAATGTCCGTACCCGTGTAAGCGGAGCTTACTAGATCCAGTGACCCTAAACAAAAAGCCGCCAGTGCGCCATCTATTGACGACGTAAAATAGATCGAATTTATAAATATCTCAGAATTCTCATTTTTATATATTTGTGACTCAAAACGTAAATACATTATTTCGGTACAAAATAAATATATCGGAACACAAAATAAAAATATTGCCAAAGTTAATAAATATATTGACATGAAATTACAAATATTTGCAAAAACACTTTTGACCCAAACGGCGCCTCATATACCTTAGTGCTCCGATGAAGTTTGCTTTATCATCAATATTTCTGGTTTGATTCATTGATGCATGAAGTTATTATTACTATACGAAATAAATCAACACATATGCCTATGTGTGAATCCTGAGGAATCAATTCCATTTTCAAAGAATATCCTCAATGAACAATTTTTCGGTAATACCGTATAACCAAATCAATATGCAGTATACACTACACGTTAAAAATTTTCCTAAAGATCAATTACCCTAACACCAAACTGATATTTTTGGTACTACACGTGTCAAATCAGCCAATAAATCAGTAGGAAGCCGTGTACATGAACAGAAAATACACTAAACATCTTTCAAACGTTTGTTTGAATTGTTCTTCAGGGATTATGAAAACTACACACTATATGAATTCGAAAAAGTAAACTATTTATATTGTAAAATAAATATTTGAAATTGAACCACCCGCTTGCGATTTCAGCTCGAAATCTTATTCGTCTCATCGAAGTTTATTTTGCAAGTCAAACAAAAGCTTCTTTGAAGCGAGCGAATTTCTACAATGCGGGCGTGATTTTTTGTTCCTCGTTGTTAATGAAACAGAGGTTCGGCTCATCCCAAACTAAAGCCAGATATTTGGATTTGTTGGAACAGCTGAAATTTCGGCATGAGGTCAACATGGTATGTTCCGCTTCTCATGAATTTCCCTGTTGTGGAGAATACAACTTGAGAAAGTGTATCCGAAAAATGTTTCAATTTGCTCAATTGTAGTATGAAAGACTGATACAACCATACAATAAGGAATAGAACACTGATATATTTCAGAAAAAAGACATTGCTCTCACACTGTGACATTTACCGTCAACTTCCCTGTTATATTCATAGACATTTGCTAATGGACCGTCCCTAAGAGAGAGAGATGACTACAGAGTGAGCAAGATGGAACCCTTCAGGTATAACCACTAAGCGAATTCCTACCTCAATGTAACAGATAAAGAGAAGTTAAGAAGGATAGATTAATTAAAGTCTAGTATTATCATTCTGTCCTTCACAATATCACGTCAATGTGCATATTGTTACGGAATGTTCTAGCGCCGGCTCTGTCGGTCATAAACATAATATGAGGGATCGAAGAGCGACGTAATTTTTCCAGGAACTCGTAAATCGCGTAGAGAATTCGATACACATCATCGAGGCCTCTCTCGAAGATTCTCCATTGCTTTTGGAATACCTCGTCCATTGGTAGATGGCGCAATAACTTCGTAGTTTGCATCAGCTCTGGTCGAGGCTTGATCCTCTGAAGGATTTTGATTTTTAATTATGGGAAGTCATCGACTTTATGTTGATGATGGCACTGCCTTGCACTGACGAGTGGCCAAATAGCCCGAAACCGGTCTGCAAGTGTGTCCGTCCCTATAATTGAAAATCAATTCCTTCATTTGTATCGACGAAAGCAAATGCAGGATTTACTTCTGTGAAGAAACCTGCACTGGCACCGGTCGGATATAATTCAATGTCCTTCGTGGTATTAGCCAGGGGAGTAGTTGTTTTCTGACAGGTGCCAGCCGAAACCTACTGTGTAGGTAATTTGAGACTGGCCTGAACAGATTGTTCGAAAGATGATTTTTTTTTCTTTCTCTCTGTATTGTATTCCGCATCGTGTTATATGGAAAACTGTTATAAAGGCCAGTCCATACTTCAAATACTAATTCAGCTATACGCTAAACTTTCCCATCAAACTTGAGGTGATACAGTAATAAACTACTGTCCGTATCGTTCTGGTAGTCAACGATTTCATGAAGGATTCCGACGTGGTTCTGAGGAAGCCGGTTCGGATATTTTCGGCTCTGAATAGTTTCTCGATTCGAATCTGTCTGCCTCGGGGGTTAATTTAAAATCAGGTGCTTGGAGTGTTGCAATACCGAGACCTCAAAATCTGCAAAATCTTATCCGTCATAGTTTCATCTCGTAATTTGCGCTTAGTAATTTGTATAAGTTGTACACGTGAATGCGACAGGTGATACAGTTGTATCATCTATAGGTAATCGAGACAGAATATCAGCTGCAGCATTTTCTTTTCCTGCTTGGTATGTCATTCTGAATCTGTTACTTGTTATTTAATCAGTCACTAAAAAGGTATACACTGTATGTGAAGATTTTCAATAAAACTACTGTAAGTTATAGTACCAAGAAATGAGCGGAGTTCAGTGGTATTTGTTGATGATGGCATGTTTCGAACTGCTTTCCTATGTTGGGTGAAGTCCTCTTTCATCAATTCTATGACCAGAAAATGTTTCACTATTTTTCAGCAAATGACACTCAATTTGTGTTTTAATTCTGTCAGATCGTAGTCTATGTAGTACCATCCCACACTCGCTGATTATGGAGTCTGATATCTGAGGCCGTTTTCAGGATATCACCTAGGTTATAGACTACTTCTTCTAATCCTGCTAGAACCTGGTCCATTGTGTGATGAAATAGCAAATAGAACAAACTACGGAAGTCGCTCGTACGCAAACTATTTTTTATGTGTTATGATCATTAGATATTTCCTAGATTCAGGATGAACTTTCAACTGTGGATAGGCGTCCTTCAATTCTATCGTTGAGAAATCTCCCCACTGAGTTTTGTCGTTACATCCTCGAATCTTGACAGCGGGTAATCATCTTTTCGAACATAGGGATTTATAGTTACACGGAAATTCCCACATATTAGTATTGCAATGACTACATATGAGGCCCATTCGATAAGGTTAATTGAAGTGTCGATTTCTTCTAACATATCTTCTTCAACCACCAATCTTTCAATTTCTGTAGACACATATATATTTTTAAGGGTATAGGTATTCTTCGTTACAGAAAAACTCTTGGAACAACTCCATCATCAATATGGATTTTGGCTTGATGACCTTTGATTTCTCCCAACCTACTTTCGAAAAGTTCATCATCTAACAAGTTAACGTCCTGACTGTTGAAGATAGTTTGTACAAATACTTTATTTCCTGAGCTGATATTTCGAATATTCGTAACATTTACAAATTCACTCTTATTAGAATCACTTTCAGAATTATCCTGAGCTGTTTCATGATGTTCGTCTATGCTTTTTCGAATATGTCGTGTAGTATACTGCTTTTCTTTTATTACTTTTGCGTAACCAACAGAAATGCATACCCGTATAATTTTTTTTTTTCGAAACACGTCGAACATATTTTTTCAACGACTGGGCAATCATTTTTGTTCTTATGTTTCGGGCACCCACAAAAATGCAATGCGTATGTGAATTCAACAAAATTTGTTCACATGAAGTACCAGTTTGTTGTCTTACTGATTGTTTTCTCCATTCAGTACGTTTTTTTGTACGTTTGTTAACATAATTTGTGTTTCCATTCGATAACGATCTGGAAACTGTATCAAGTTGTTTGGCTTGTATATATGCCTGTTCAAAAACAGTTACGAAAGCTTGTACCTGTTCAAGTGTTGCTGCATTTGTAAGATGGGTCATTATGAGTTGCTCTTACCACTTTGGGCAATTTATTTCAATGATAAGTTGATCGCGTAATAATTTCTGTAAACTATTATCGAATTCACAGTTTCCAGCAAGCCCACGTAACGTTGTTACAAACTGGGTGATAGCTTCTTCCTCCTTTCGGAATCTTGATGCAAATTGTATCCTTTCAGCCCCAACTCACCTACACTGTAGGTGGACGGAGTAACACCTATTAGAAAACAACTACTCCCCTGGCTAATACCACGAAGGGCATTGAATTACATCCAACAGGTGTTAGTGCGAGATTCTTCACAGAAGAAATTCGACATATGCTCTTGGCAATACAACTACCAGAATTGATCTTCAATTATTTGGGCGAGACACACTTGCAGACCGGTATCGGGCTATTTGGCCTGTCGTCAGTGCAAGGCAGTGCCATCATCAACAGAACTCGATGACTTCCCACAATTGAAAATCATATTCGAGTAGAGTATCTTCCCTAGACCTAGGCTGATACAAACAACTAGCAAAATAGCCGTTGCTGCGCCATCTGCCCGTAGACTAGGTACTAACCAAGAGCATATCCGCATGGACCCAATTCCTAGTACAAGGAAAATACGAATAATAATGCAAATACTCATGGGCATGCTTGAAGACTGGCTTTAAATCAAATATTCTAAAGATGAACAATTTGTTCAGGCCAGCCTCAACTCACCTACACTGTAGGTTGACGGACTAACACCTATTAGAAAACAACTACTCCCCTGGCCAATACCACGATGGGCATTGGATTACATCCAACAGGTGTTATAGTGCGGGATTCTTCACTTCTCCACATAGTCCGTCAACCTACAGTGTAGGTGAGTTGAGGCTGGCCTGAACAAATTGTTCATTTTTAGAATATTTGATTTAAAGCCAGTCTTCAAGCATGTCCATGAATATTTGCATTATTCATATTTTCCTTGTACTAGGAATTGGGTCCATGCGGATATGCATTTGGTTAGTACCTAGTCTACGGGCAGGTGGCGCAGCAACGGCTATTTTGCTAGTTGTTTGTATCAGCCCAGGTCTAGGGAAGATACTCTACTCGAATATGATTTTTAATTGTGGGAAGTCATCGACTTATGTTGATGATGGCACTGCCTTGCACTGACGAGAGGCCAAATAGCCCGAAACCGGTCTGCAAGTGTGTCCCGTCCCAATAATTGAAAATCAATTCTGGTAGTTGTATCGCCAAGAGCATATGTGGAATTTCTTCTGTGAAGAATCCCGCACTAACACCTGTTGGATGTAATCCAATGCCCTTCGTGGTATTAGCCAGGGGAGTAGTTGTTTTCTAATAGGTGTTAGTCCGTCAACCTACAGTGTAGGTGAGTTGAGGCTGGCCTGAACAAATTGTTCATTTTTAGAATAATTAACAAAAATGACATAGGATTGCTTCAAATAATAATTCAGCTATACTACAATCAATGACCAATATTATTTTTTCACTGGCACACTGTTTCATCGGGGTGTCAATATAAGTGAAGATAGCTAATACTTCGAGATCCCAAAACTATATTTAAGTATTCGAAATATTTTCGAAAAATATCGGTTTCAATAACGTGTTTTGCATGTATACAAATTCACATCATTTTCAATTCGATTTTTTCCTAAAAATTATTTTATTTTTTTTTCTGCTAAATTGCCAATTTCCATTTTTTCGTTATTTCTGATGAAGAATAATTGCTTTCTTCGAAAAACATTCAGTTCAGCAGTTGATGAGGATTTATATATTTAATTTTTGTCGAAAATTAAACCTGAAATTTCATGGGAGAGGTCTCCCATAAAATTTGATTCGGAAGAAATGTTTCTGATGACCAAATAGAAGTATTTTGCACGTCCACTAAATTACCAGAGTTTTTATGAATATAATTTTATATTCATAACATATTCAGTATTGTAGCTGGTCAATAACCAACTGGAATACTGAAATACGTATTCGTAGAAAATTGAAGTGGAGTTTTATTGGTTAAGAATAATTTTTGAAACGGAATATAATCAAAACGAATTTTCCAATCTTTTTCTTCATCAATTCAAATGAAAATATTCATAAACATCTAGATTCGCAACAGTGGAACCAAGTTTTCAGCCGTTATATGCAACAAAGGATTCATATCCCATTGCCATTGTGATGGTGATTTTTCAGATATTTGCACCATTTTACACTGATTATATTTATTCTTCCCCCAATGCAATTTTGTAGAATACCTGATGAGAATACATTTGTCGATAGGCAATTCGGGAACATGAATTTGACAAACTGATCACACTGGCAAAAAAAAATCATGAAGTAATATCTACCTGGTGAACCATCGCAGTTCTCGCCATCTTTGAATACAGTCTTCTCTTTGAGCTTGTAGCTGTCTCCGTCGTCACCGAGGCCTTCTTCTTGGCGTTGTCGTTTCGAAATTCTCCAGCAACAACAGCTGCGAAGCTTTCGAGGCATATCATGGGTGTGACGTTCACTACATTCGTGAGCTAAAAGGTTCTACTCACGAAAGGTTTTCTTAGTTCATCAATGATTTCCAAAAAACCCATGGATGTTGTCTCGGAATCATTTGAATAATGTTCAGAAATCATTGTTGTGTACCTAGGAGTTTCATTTTCGAATAATCTACAAATTTGAATACCGTGTTTCAACTATGTTCAAGGAAATGAAAAGGTGATAAAGTGGGTACAATTTCGGAATCGAACGGAGAAATTACAGTTAACGATAACATTGAAACAGTCACCTCCTAGGTGAATATTTGATGTCTACTTTCAATGATTCATCAATTGGGCAGCATTTTCTTCAAATAAGTGACTGAACCGTGTCTTCAATACTTGTACATAATATATTCTACCGGAATAATTTCCAGTTCATTTCAAATGTACATCATCAACGATCCTACTAACATAAACAAGAAAGAAGATAAACTACTCAATTGTAACCATCTTAAATACAGATTAGGTTATGAACATCAGAACTATGTCCCTATGGAATCAGTCCAACAGAAGAACCAAAAAAAAAGGACAACAGAAAAATAAAAAATCACAGTAAACTATGTCAAAAGTTATCACAAAAGTACCTTCCAAAAACATAGTATTTAGTCTCATGTCGAAAAGTACTTTCCATTCTAATAACACTTTTTGAAAATAGACTACCCTGTACGACATAGATGGAAAGTGCCTCCTCAGTTACTGCATCAGGAAAAAGTAATTTTCCTAGCTTTGTAGGCGTTGGCAAAAAAACGCCCTGTGGGTGTAATTAATAAACACAATTCACTTGGGTTAATGCGGAACGGTTTATTATTGACCTTATCTAACAAAAGATATGGGAAATTGAAATTTCTTTCAGATGCTCTCTAACTGGAAATTGAAAGTTAATGCAAGAGCTGGAGATAAAAAAGCAGTCATTGAAAGCCAGTCAAGCGAAGGGAGAACTTGTCAAAAACATTTACCTTTCCTCGAGAGAGAAATATAATTTGCAATGATATTGCAAGATTGAGTGAAAACTCTTTCAGGGTGTTTGTGGTTCATGGGACTCATTCATCTTTGGTCTTTGGACTAATTTTTCCTCATGCTAGTTTCATTTGCAAATGTCTTGTCCCCAAGCAAAGTAATTGGCATTATTGTCATTGTTCGTCCACACAACGCTGAAAGTGAATCAGAATGGTTTTCTACTACTTTTGTATCTGACTATCATGGTAATTTTTTTTCGACGAGGTACAGTTTGATTAATTGGCCAAAATTTCTTTCCTCCGCATGAAAAGTTTATTGAAAATTAGGAATAGAAAAGCTTCAATATACAATAAATTGAGAGCAGATTTAAGATGGATTATAATCCACTTCCTAGCCCTAAACCGGTATAGGTAATAATGTATTCAGTAAAAACATACGTGAAATGTTGGTAGCCTCAAGTAGTTTAATTGAAACCAGTCATTACCAAGAGTTCAGTTTTATTCGTTATAAAGTTGACATCTTACATCGAAGAGTACATGCACACTAATCATATCCTCAAGATTGGGTTTTTTTTACAAATTGGTTCGTCACCGTTGATTATCAAATTGTATATATATTTGAACTGCAAATAGTTCAATGTACTGAAAAGTTGCAGTAATACATAATTAGGTCGAGGTATTGCTTTTGTGAGTTTAATGAACCTGTAACGAAAATAACACAAGTTTGGTAACCTATTTGAAATGTAAAATATGTGATTTAAATCTGTATCACATACGGATTAATATGACCATTGAGTAGCCACAGGGTACGGAGAAAAGTAGTTTCAAAAGTTATCGCTACACCGTGTCATTTGTAACCGGTTGAGAGTAATAAGAAATAATTCACCTGAGATGATGTATATCGCTGAATCAAGCAATTGAAACATTATAGATGCATTTCAGAACTATCCTCATCTTCTCTGAGAATAATGAGTAACGCCTTATATATATCGCGGTCATATGAAGATCTATAACAAATGAAAGTGCATTCAATGTGTTTCGTTGGTTGATTGAAACTGTCATGAAGAAAAATCTCCTTCTTCAAGGTTATCCTTCAGGTCAGCCGTAGGCAACTATATTGCCTCTGTTCAAATGAAAAACTTTTTCATACACTATATAGTTTTCCATGAATTCATTAGCCTCTCGAAGTACAGAAACTCAAACTACAGAAACAATGAGCACATTGTTCGTCAAAAAAAACTTTACAGGAACACTGTATAGTAATCAAATAAAAACAGAACAAAAAAGATGAAACGTTATATACGATCATTGGGTCAATCAGTGATGATAATTGGGAAAAAAAAGAGTTTTTCGTCAAAACATGGTGATTGGGGGGCCGCCTACATGTCTATGGAGACTTGTGATGATTCGCCAGTCGAGTTGGAAATGAACGATAATAAACAAGACATAACCTGAAAAGAATTCGAAGAGTCATCCAAAACCTGATGATCAAGCAAGCACCAAACGTTGATGCAATAATTGAATTGAACTGGCCGATACTTGATGAAAATCCATATTAACAAAAATATATTACAGTATCCTGTATGATTGAAGATAAATGAAGATAAATTGCAATTTATCTCGCTTGAAAAAGCTATTGTAATAGCGAAACACGTGTCGTGGTTTTGTAAACCCATTGTAAGTGAAAATCATACAGGAAACTGTAATATATTTTTGTTGATGCAATATGCAATAGGATTTTATAAACGAATCTAGAAAGCATCAAGTCTGATCAATACACCCCAATATATAAGAGATGGAGAAAAATTGTGATACTGATTTTTAATGAGAAACAAGATTCAATAATTCCACAAAATTATCGGCCAAACAAAGATCTCACTCGGCTCAGAAAGACAGCTCAAGCAAATACAGAATTTAAAAACTTATAAAGTGAACAAACAGCTATGTTTCAGAAAAGTCTATTTCACAGAATATCAAACTCTATAAACTGATTATCCAAACTGCCAATGATCCTCATTTCGACTCTTCTTGTCAATCATCTGAAGGATTTATCGAGCTGACAGTAGAAAGCATGGCTCAAGTGACACATGATTGGCAGTCTGATGTCACACATTTGGCAATTTCACAATTCCATTTTTCGTCATTTCATTTCATTTGGCATTCCAAGGCCAGCAAACGTAGGCCGAACGTTGGCACGCGTTTGAAGGTGTCACAGATCTGTCGATTACACGATTGTTCAGTTTCGAAACAGATCTTTGACGGCAAAAAGCCGTCAGAGTGCCGAATGTATCACTTCCAAACCGTGTACTTTTAGCTTGAGAAGAGCCCCAGCTGAACCTCACGTTGAAGTTAGATTTTGAACTGGAATATTCAATTTTTTCTTCCCGAACTTGTAGAAGAATTGTTCTTGTTTCCACTGTTGTGGCTATTCAGATTTCAGTACGCCTATTCAAGCAAGTGCGAATCTTCTGCATGGTATACACAACATTTATATGACAAGTGAGAGATGTACATTATGGAATATCCAGAACTGGGTAAAACAAAATTTGTAAAGGAGAAAAACAACTGAATTCTGAAAAATAATGAGCTGACAAACAGTTCAACAGGTTGATGAAAAATGTGAGAGGTTCGCAACTGCTATTCAATGCCATCAAATAATACTTTCAATTCAGTAGTGACAACTTCGTAGGTACCGCAATTCAATATGTACATTTTCTCTTCTTCGAAGTTGATTGATTAACCGTTACAGGAGAACAATGTTGAATGACAAAAATGAATAGATCGACTTGTCACAAACGATTCTTTTTCTATTTCTTCTTTCAGAGATGGATGCAACTCCAACAAAAATCAGAATTCCAATGTAAGGAATTCAAAAATCCAATGGTAGACAACTGTTTTTACCAAAGACATCACAACTAATGGAATTAATGAACTGGCCCCCATGACAGTTTTCCATATAACACGATGGGAATACATTAGATAGAGAAAGGATATGCACTTTGAACCATAGGCATTATAACTAATGGACTGGTCCTAAGAGGATTGCAGAGTGAAAAAGATAGAATACTTAAAGTATAACCTTCCGAATTCCTTCCTCAATGTAGCAGAGAGGTTCAGAAGAATAGAGTAATTCATCGTGTTAAATGGAAAACAACTGTCATAAAGGCCAGTCCATTAGTTATAATGTCTATGCATTGAGCAGATATTGTGAAGGACACAATGACAATTTCATACTTGTATTAGTCTATCCTTAATAACTTCTCTTTCCCTCCTACATTGAGGAAGGAATGGACTAAGAGGTTATACTTAAAGTATTCCATCTTGTTCCTTGCGCAGTCTTTCCTCTTAAGGGCCAGTCCATTAGTTGTTATGTCTATGGTTTCTACCCGTAGGACTTGCAAATTTCAAAGCTTCAAACAGATATCTTCATTCTTGTACAAGTGGCATTTCCTGCAAAAAGACTGAAGGCGATTCTTGTTTATGAATTTCTATCTTAAACCAGTAGGATCTATCGTTATAGATCACGTGTGCTTGGTATATATAGTATACAAATTGTCGCGTTATAAGTAGAGGGGAGTAGTTGTTTCAGATAGAGATTATATGCCATTCTATGAGTCTACTGAAGATGTATAAATACATCTACACTGGAAATACAATGTATGCTCACATTTCAATGTTATTTCTCCTTCACGTTTTGGTTTGAACAAAAAAGTTCCTAACAATCACAATGTAATATTTTTATCCTAGATGTACAGCTTATCCAATCCATCTTGGCACAGAACTAATGACGTATATGCCCAGCAGTATAGTAAAATGTAAAAACACTTATTATATGTGTTCAATATGTTGAAATTTATCCCTAGTAGGTGTTTTTTCTTTTGTCATGGTCTCCACTACTATTGTGCAACTGGAAAAGTAGCTGAGTTTGTGCCAGAATGGATTGGAAGCCGTAAGTGATCTCCTAGTTTTCTGAAAATATTTTCAGTCCTAATCTCCAGTGTCTAATCAGAGAATTGTTAGTGCATTGCGGTTTGCGCTAGCCATTTGTAAGAGGTAAGTACTGTGAACAAAGGTCCCACCGAGGGTATACGGTGAACCATTTGCATTCATTACTTTAATTAAGGTATCTCAGGGAAGGATTGGAACGACTCTTCCGAAGTGTATGGGAATAACAGTAGATTAGCGGAATTACCGGAGGATTTATTGCATATTGCCAGATAACGAGAGTTCCAGTACTTATTATGTTCATCAATGAGACCAGGATGAGGAAGAAGGTTCTTATGATCTCGAATCCGATTATACTTTCATCTTCATGCCATTTTACTGGGGTTATATAATTTACCTTGGAGGGATATTTCCGGACCGTATTCTGTAGGACACTGTAGGCTACAACTAACTTTTGTGTTATTTTCAACTACTAAAGAGTGAGTTTTCGAAGATAAACCGATTAATCGATGATACGAGATGAATCTAGTTCGTCTAGGAACATTGTAAGAGCATATCGACCTGAAATTTCTACAAGAAGAGTGTAAATTGAATGATTTATCGTTATGTTGAGACAATCAACTCGGATCAACAGAATGCCAAGCTAAATATTTAATGAATATGTGACGTACCGGGTGTATCAAGGATGCATGGTCGAACGATGACTACCTTATCATTCTTAAATTATCTAAATTGAAGATATCAGAGAGCAAAGAAAGCTATATTCCGAAATAATTCACCAACATGGGTACAAGGGTGTCTCATAAATATGGCTGATTCAACTTTTATGTTTTCGAATAGAACACCTCACATATTGTTATTTTTTTTTGAATTTCTCAGGAAGGTCATGTAGCGTTATATAGGCCCATGACGAGTGGATGCACGATTTTTCCAATCAATGTATTGATGATTAATCCATAAGATGCAGAAATTTTGAATAAGAATGAGATTTTTTAATAGATATCAATTACCCCAACTCTCAATTGAAATTACTTGAACTAGACATGTTTTCCACTGACAGAATTGGCATCTTCAGGAGAAGAAATTGAGTGTTCAATGGTTTTCGAAGTTGAATAAACCAGAGTGACTGAATGAATTGCAAAATCGCAGCAAATGTTCATCCTCCGTTTATCTATAATTTATCTTCGAACAGAACGGAACAATGATCTAATTTTATTTTCATCGTGGGTTTCCTATATTAGATCTGTTTCACAACATATCCCCATCGCACAGATTCTAGAAATGTTAGGGTTTAGGTCCGAGGATTCTTCTATCCCTTTATCTTAAGCAATTTGTCCACTTCCCAAACATTCACCTCTCTTTTCCTTTTTCCTTTATTTCTTCAAATTCGACTTCCAAATATTGAGGTGTATCTATTACTGGATTTCAGTCTGTTTTCCCTTCAAAATGGATAATTAATAATAATAATAATAAATGGGCTTTATTCATTAATCTACATTGTTTATAAAAAAAAGAAGTAGATACAAAAATCAATGAAAGGGCGAAGTTCAGCCGAGGCTGTTTTACAACTTAACCCAGCGGATGGCATATATTATACAGAAATATAAAAATTATTACCTAGTATACATTAGTTAAGCAGATGATACATGAATCTTTCTAAAAAAAAAGGCTATAAATTTCAAAGCAGATACCAAAAATTAATTGAGCTCAAATAACTTAAAATATATAACACAACATACACAAAAGTGAGACAAAAGGAGAAACCATATGAGCAAGGCAAAATGTGAGTATATTACCGATCTATCCAGAATATTTCAGATATGTTTTCAACTTTTTCTTGAAATAATATATAGAATAGTGTCTGTATTCCCTGGGCATTACGAGAAAAGCAGGTTGTCGAGTATTTTGGAATAATAAAAGTGTGACGGTTTCGTGTCCTCGAATTATTCTGAGATTCAAAAGTTTTATATCTTTCATAGATATAATTTGGCTTTTTGTAAATGAGGAATTTATGTGTATTGACGAGTAGGTGGAGCTGCCAGGTTTTAGCAATCGGTAACCAACCTGACTCCGCGATTAAAGCTTACTTGCTGTGTTTTCATGACTAATAAGTTGCAATAATTATTGCAATGGTTGTGCCGGTTTGAGAGAGATCAGTACCATCAAAGGTGCCGTAGAGATCTGTACCAATTGGTTGCGATATCAATGCATCAAGAGCTTTCTTCACTGCACTACATTAATGTGTGCACCAGAGTGGTATTTGGTGTTCATGAAAATTATTCAGACTTGATTCGAGAAAGCCGCATGTCCTCTGAACTAATTGATGTCAAAAATTTAGTCGCAATCTTTGATCCACAAGCTTCCTAGGAAGCCAATGAATGCTTTCGGGTTTTGTGACCGCTTCGCGCCCAATTGAA
>JAVJAQ010005730.1:0-183717 GCA_032362365.1 Zygogramma bicolorata
ATATCAATTTATCTGGCGCTCGTAATTCATATAATTATTTAATGAAGAACTACTCTCTATGCCCCAAATGATAACGCCATTACTATTTACATTCTGCTAGTTTGTAAATTGTTTATAAAGCTAGCTTGTTATTAAATCGAAAAATAATCAACGTCAAAGGAACGAATGGGCACCTTGATGGTTTTTTAATATCATTTTAATACATTCTTAACAATGCTGGGATCGAGAAAATAGTGTTTTTTTTTTTCGTCTACTGGCACGAAGAAACTAGAAGTATTTTACAGGCGCTCGTTACAGTTTTAACATTTAGAAGATCTATAATTATATTCTATACGTAACGAGAAAAAATCAAGTACCAGAGGAATCATACTTGGCTTGAGAGCGAATCTAGTTGTGTCATGATTAAAAATTTGATACGAGTCATTATTCTGGATAAAGGATAAAGAAATTAAAATGTAGTCAGGTGTTATCCATCATTCGGTTTCTTTTTATTGCCGCGATAATACCAACACGCTACATAACTCCTACCTTCCATTCGAAGATAATGGCATCGGATTGAAATAACCTGGGAAAAAACCTGACAAGAGCGTAAACGAAGTATTCCGTTAGATGTATTCACACGTAAAATGTGCGTGTTTGTATGGTTTTCATGTGGAGGTCGAATCTTTGTTTCATTTCGATTTGAAAATACCAGGACAAAATTCGTAACGAATCTTGATCAAAAGGGAAATGAACCGGCAAGGACTACCATGTTATGCATCTGGTGCAATTTGCAAAAAAATCCATGCATACATTTCTATGGAGAATCAAATTTCACAGTTGTATTCGATGCCCATCAATGCCGTTGGCAATACCTGCCATATGTGACTAGTTTGTTCATACCTTCATTATATTCCACAAGAATGACTTCCAATAACAGTTACCCTTTTACTATGCAATTGCTGATATTTTTCAACTCTTTTTTTCACTGCTTTATTTATGCGTTTAGAAGTTCCTCTTCAGAGAGAGTCGTAAAAACTTCGAGAGAGCGTTGATAGGAACTGGTTGGTGTTAATAGTGAATTTTTTAATGTTATTAACCTTCCCCTGTCAATAAAGACCGATTGAATGTTTCTTTGAATAACAAATTGGTATGAGTTGATATGTTAGTCTTGTATGGATTTCTAATGTGTGTTTAACATGAAGTTTTTTGTTAGTCCGACTAATCGTTTTTCGTCTTTACTGGTTTTTAGTCACGGTCCTCAATTGAATCCTTCACCTTTAAAATTCACATCAGTGTCAATTTATTTGTTCTTATCCTGGTCTTTATTTAGCTCGTGTACAACAGCCACACATTTACCTAGTTCTGTCACGCGGTGATCATTCAGTTACCAAAATTGAGCAAAAGCTCTGGAGATATAGTTTCATTGCATTCAAGAGAAACTTTGGCAAGTAGGTCGCCAGTTGGCTGCTGGTAGAAACAACCAAAATATCGATCTTACTCTAATCACTGTTATTATCACTTGTGACAGAGCATTCACAAATCAGAAATAAGAACGATAACTCGCAGAGTATTGAAACTAGTTTCTGAATATAAAACCAAATGAAGGAAGTGCGTGAATCTAGTGGACTGGATTATCAGATTTGAGATCTTAGATTGTCAACAGTGACTGCTTCAGCTAGTAATCGATGAGATAACCAAGGTCCTACTTCGTCGCCCTATAAGTCTGATGAGTTGTATTAAAAAGGTGATATGGAGAATATAGTACGTAACTCCATTTGTGAGTACAGGAAACTTCGTATTTTGCGATTATTACAGTACGATGTTATTTGTATATATGATGTTATCCAGGATCGAAATAGTAAGATCCACAGCACAAGAATTTTTTTTCATATGCAGATTCACACGAAAGGGGAGCCTTGTAATGTTCAAAGAACACCGCGTGAATCAAGGAACAGGAGATACGAATTAACATTCACTTCGAATTTTTGAAGTTTCAGAAAAAACTTCACTCTGCAAGGAGTTTCAAAGCTCAGCTGTTCTATTGAAAAAAGATCCCTGAGCGAGAGAGGTTCGACAGGTCTCCAAGTTCACAACAAAGGGGTGGGAATTCTGGATTCGTCAAGGATATTAAGAAAGTTACCGAACAGCTTTGGATCCAGTGCAAACAATGTTTCTAGTATCGAATTAAATACTTCAAAGATAGTACTAAGTTGTGAATCGACATCGTTTTGTTGTTTGAGAATTTCCTCATCACCAGCATGAACTGGGATCAAGTAGTTAATGACTGGAATTATACAATTTTTCTGAAGGTTTGCATTATACCGTTATATTATATTTCATGAAATCAGTATACGTTTTATCCCCCATTAAATAAATCAGTCTTGAATTTTCTCCCATATCTCAAGAGTTCGTGTTAGTTATGAATCGATAAATTACTGAAGTCCAAGGCATTTTTCCCGTTCATTCACACGCCATCTGGTCTCTGCCTTCGAACATTACGAACTTATATAACGTGTACGATTTTTTCCTTTTCGAAATGCAATGCATATGGCGGAATGTTGTTAAATGCGGCAGCTTATTTCCGCAGATGCCTAAGATAGTTGCGTTAACTCGTATCACTTTAATTTACTTCTTCGATACGGACAGGTAACAACGTACCGCTGAAATCTATTGAACGGTTACTCACTTATCTCCTTTTAATTATGTAATCGCAGACAACTCGGGACTCGATAGTTTACGCACATTCTGGCAGGTTTTTGTTAGAGTATGTATGTGAATCCGTAGATCAGGCTTTTAATCTTTGACGACGATAATTCACAAATGTTAAATAGCGAGATTAACAGCCGATCGCACCGTCTTTTTGTTATGAGACCGTCAACAGAGGGACTCTTTGAGTTAGGTGAAGGTGTTTAATAATCCCTCAAACTATGGAGCAATAGCCCATCAGCTTAATACAAAAAGTCGCTGCAATCGGCTGTTATTGTGTCAATTTTGACAAATATTACACAGTAACCGACATTTATCACAAATTCGAGATTATAGCATAGACGAACTTACTGTGTTTAGCCACGCATTTCTGTATTTGAAAAAGCATAATCGGTTCATAAATAACGAAGTTATGACCTGGCCTCAACACAGTAACTGCTCCAACTCCGATGGAGAACCCATAACAAACCACTTCTTACGAAAAAACACAGTAAGTACATTTACTGTGTTTTTTGATGGTCATACAGCAAATTTTATGTCCATCACAGAATTATTTTTCCTCACCCCAATGAAGTGACTGCAGCGTGCCTCGTGATTTCTATCATAAATCGATCAGTCTTCGTTGATGAAAGATATGAGTGATGGCAGTATGGCCCATGTGTTCAACAAGTTCAAAAACATCACGATCAACGATCGGTTTAGGTTTCTAAACAATCCTTCATAGAGACCCGAAGGAATCAGTATTTATTTTTTCACTTCTGTTCATTCGTTGAAGTTAAAAACTTTTTGAATCTTTCATAACACGAAATTCATTTTGATAGGGTTTCAATATTAGTTTTCACTTTTCAGATTATTTGTTGACTATTAATGTTACTACGGCAATGACATTCGAAAAAAACTTATTCAATCTGTAATTTTGTCATTCCACATTCCAAAACACAACTAGGAACACAGTATTATCATTTGATGTTTCTTCTCAAACGGTACAAGAATTCGAAAATACAGTAACAGCAAAGGGTGACTTATTTTGAAATAGATCAATAAGAAAACTATTACTAGCTGTATATTTTTTCAAAGGCCTTTTGGAGCATTGAAAACAAAGTGAAAGCAGTTACTGTTTTTTTCCATAGATACGTCATAGAAAGTAGTAGTACTGTGTTCTTTCATGAGCATCCCATTCAACTGTATTCAAAAGTACCTTACAAAAGCATAATTAATGACCTATACTCTGAAACTCTAAAAACATTTGACATAGTCAGTGGGCATACTTGAAGATTGGCGTTAAATCGAATCATCTTTGTATCCGACCGGTGCCAGTGCAGGTTTCTTCACAGAAGTAAATCCTGCATTTGCTTTCGTCGATACAAATGAAGGAATTGCACTGGCACCGGTCGGATATAATTCAATGCCCTTCGTGGTATTAGCAAGGGGAGTAGTTGTTTTCTGACAGGTGCCAGCCGAAACCTACTGTGTAGGTAATTTGAGACTGGCCTGAACAGATTGTTCGAAAGATGATTTCTATAGACTCTAATTCATTCATTGAAATTTTTCAAATTTCACAGTGATAACTAAGGTCCTACTGCCAATTTAACGTGAGTGAGTCTCAATAAATAGAGTGAGGTTATATCATAGTTATATTACATTGAAAATGGATTTTTCTCAATGTTCACTGAAATGCAATTAATTGTGTTCTTGCTTTGGAATAGTGTCGATGCATGGGATGATTCTATATATTTCTAGAAGCAATCTTTACTTATTGATTGATTATTGCTTAGCGTAATACGCATTCCTACGTTCCATGATTATTCCTTGAACCTATCATACCGTAAAAGTTTATCTAGTCAGAAAAAAACACCTACAAAACACGTACCTATATGTTAATGTTTTAAGACAAAGCTGTGTATATAGTATCATGCATATTTCCATCAAGCCTTTTATTATTACTGGGGTGGAAAAACTAAAATTCAGTTGGCCAAATCAATTTCGAACGTAAGGGATTTCACGAAGGATTCTGAAAATGTTACAAATCCCTTTCTCCGAAACTGGTCGTTGAAAATTTCGATTATGAACTAATATAAAATTGGAGTATTCAATCTGCCGCCACAGCTGTTTCATACAAAATGTACCGACGAGAAAATTGCTTATACTTTAATAAGTCAACATCTGCGTAACGTATTTTTTGAATAATAACGAACTTTGTGCGAACACCATAAAATGTATTGAACATGGCAACAAATTGCATACTCTCGGGCGGATACATTACTATCCCACTTCTGATCAAATATCGACCGACTTCAACCCGAGGCGTTTCCACTGAAATAACCACGTAGAGTGCGAATGTTGCGTTTTTAGGGGAATCCAGAACGTTGTTTCTGAAGACGGGTTGTTTTATTCGAGGTAACTTCGAATGAGAGCACCGTTTATATTATTGCTTTGAAATTGTAGGTAGGAACTCGAGTGGCATCATCCCGAAGATGAGTCGTTTGTGAGGTAGAGAAACAACAAACACAGAGGTCGACAGCCAGCTTACACAAAGGCCAACAGCTAGTTTCTTTAGTGTGACAGTTTTTGGATATTTCACTTTGAGGATTTCTTGCTATGATTGTTGTTGGGTGTGGTTGTTTTATCCATGTTGAAGCACTGACGAAAGATTATATTTATTTGCTAATGCTCGAACTAGAATTATGATAATCCTTTGAATTTTAGAAAGTGTCAGTGTAATTTGATATTATTAGGCTGTGTGAAAATTATTATTGAAAATTATTCAACCAAATCTTTTCCATAATTTAGTTGAAAGTTTTCATTGTATGTCTGAGATGAAATTTCTGTAGTTCACCACAATTGAAATTAAAATTCAAATGAAGAACAATTAGTGGTTTTCATTTCACAAACTCTTTCTCATTTACTCGATAGTTTTCAATCTTGTGTACGGAGTCGACTGGTTTGTTGTGGTCTTAAAATTAGTATTTATAACTATCCAACCTGATTGCTCTCTCTGTCCCGTAAAATCTCAGATTCTGTCATAAGTGAAGAATTTTTCAAAACAATTACAAGATTCGGTCGATATCGACATGTTAAATGTGTTCAAGAGTAAAAACTTTCTTCGCTAAGTCTGTAGGATCACCATTTTAGAAAAAAAATTCTCGGGCTACAGCCTCCTCACCATAGTCAATGAATTATGAAATTTACATAACCTTTTCCTACGAAAGTCATCCAATTCTCATCCAGAGTTTGAGAATTCAACATCTATTCAGGGCAGAGGCACCTATGGCCATGTTAAAAGAAATAAATATATTGTGATATTGCTAGTGATCTCTCGAAGTATGGAACAAAGGAAATCCATAAAAATTTGTAATTTGTAAGTGTCCACTATTGAGTTGATATAAGTTAACTGACGAAATCGGCCGATACTTGATGAATTTTATTTTCCAGAGTAGCTCAAGGTATCGAAAATACCTTGCTTGCCATTGAAACTGACATACCGTCTATGTTAGCGTCCCATGTCAACTTTAGTTTCGATGGGGAATACTAAAATTTAAATTTCCTCCGAGATTTTTTCTAATGGAATTCTTGGCGGCATTTTTGACTGGAAAGAGAAAAACAATCAACATTCATTTGTTCTTATTCGCAACACTTTGTATTTTGCGAAGAAATGTTGATATATTTCAAAAAAATAACGTATGGTCATTACTGGATTTTGCACTCCCACTAATAGCCACGTCTATGACTATAATAAGTATGATAAAATAGAAACACGCTCATTTCATTTTCATTTATAGCCATCACGATTTTACGAAAATAACTCTTGTGTGTCTTCTAAACTGAAAGTACATAATCAAGGGCACTTCGCTTACTTGTGTCAAAATTGAACGATGATCAAGGAAAGTTTTCTCAAGAAATATGTCAACAATTTCTGCTCTGTAGTTTCCTGGATTTCTAACCTACCACAATCTGAAAAAGAAGAATTAATATTGGAATCTATACAAGCGTAGGAGGGTAGATTAAAAAAAATCTGCCTACCACTACGAGGCTTTCATATCCTCATTGCATTGTCATCTTTTGCCATTTGTGGTAAGATGTGAGATGATAAAAAGCAAACGTTTTTTCGGTAGTTAGTCGGTGTGAAGATTATGGAACAATATCGATTGCTCTGTAGAGGGGGGCACTGGCCCCAAGTGTCCCCCACTTGGTTGCGCCTCTGTCAGTTGTGCTTGCCGTCACATGTTATACGAGATGTGATATCAAGACGGATAGTTTCTTCGAAACCAGAAATATCCGCATCCGGTATGATTCTTTACTTTGACACTGAAATTCTCTAAAGCTCCGAAGACATGACTAGCGAATACCGATCCGTTAGGAAAAATGCAAAGGAAATCGAATCCGATATGTCTGGAATGTCGTGCGTTGCTTGTACGCGACAAGGCCGAGGAACGCCGAAGAAACAAACGATCTCGAGATTTTTTCGAGTCCGTCGTCGTCGGCCCTCCACGTAGCCTAATAAAAATATCTGGTCATCTGTCATTCGACGTAATGCACCTCGAATCGTTTAGAAAATGTCTCAAAGCAGACTCGCCGAACGCGTGCGTTCATCTTTTTTCGGTATCACCATCCAAAAAAAACGCTCCCAGAATCAGGACCGGTACCAGCCCGAGTAGCATACGTGTAGAAGTAGTAGTAGTAGTTGTGATTTATGGTATTACATACCAAACGCCATCTAATTCTATCGAAGTCCTTCAACAAGTAGGCTTGTTACTAACTGCCTACGCCATACCTCAGGAGCATCATGGTTATTCGCGTACCCGTCAACCATGAAAAGTGGGATTAGTCATTGGTGAAGCGAACCCTGGACCTCTAGGTCGACAGGCGGACGCGAAACCACAGCTTAGATCAATATTGGTTCGATATAACGGAAACGTTGGCCCTATATTGTTAATATAATAGTGGCCATGAAGTGAACATTCGGCGGTATTGGCTCAATATCTGAAGACCAAGATGAATAAAAACCCTGGTGTGTTGACTAATACCTAATAGATTGTAAGCAAATTTTCTCGACTTTTCGCTATCTTGATTTTGATCAATTTTAACTGAAGAGATGCCTTCGAGAGTTTGCCAGCAGAGGCGCACCTTACGTGATTTTAATTTAATCTGTGATGGTATGATATCCGTCTGCTCGACGGCCATTCGATTATTTATAGATTTATAGGTTATGTTTATTTCATGGTCCCATGTTTTGCATGCAATTTCTTGCTTTCCCGCGAAATGCTAGAAATTATGTAGTCATCACATTTTGACTGATTATTAGGTATTCCTGTTGCTTTCAATTTGATGAAAAATAAATCAAAAAGTCAGTGATTGAGATGTGATTTTGAATCTCCCGAAACAATAGTTGTGAGTGAAACTGGAAAGTATTGATATCTTATTTTTCTACTCTTTGAGGACCCGAAGATAGGTAAGTACTTTTTTCTTCATAGTGTTAAAAAAATGCAATTTTAATGAGATTACGAGCCAATGATATGAGGGATAAGTTATACATACACGTTACACGAGCGTTTTATTTTGAGCATTGTAAATAGCTTCATAATAAATCTTAACCATCACTATAAAATCAAACAAATACAAGAACAGCAACGATAAACACTTAAAAAGAATATAAACAAGAACAACGTGAAAAGAAACAAGAACTAGGTACAAGATTTTGAATATTGAAGGAACTTTCAAATGCATTCAAATTTAAATCGAACTGTCAAACATTTCAAAAACCTAATAGCTTTACATTAGACGAACTTGACCTTACGTATTTTGTATACTGATAATTCTATTGGTGAACGAAAGATCCCGCAAGAGTTTATCCAATGAGACCGCCGCGCCGGTATCAAAAATCACTCGTAAGCCGCCGCCCCAATGAAAATGTAACCCTTAGAAAATCGCATTTGTATCACCCCCTCAACACCACCTACCGTCAAAAAATGTAAGTTTAATCTTCGATTTCTCAGGTCGAGAGGAACTGGCTAAAAAAAGCATATCGGTCAACACACCAGGGTTTTTATTCATCTTGCTGAAAACAATATAAGGATACTGTTTGAAGGTCATTGTTTATTGGTGGATGGATTCTTATATCGTAGTTTTCTTTGGAATTATATTGGAATCTATACAAGTGTAGCGGGCAGGCAGACAAGGGCAGATTTTTAATCTACCCTGATAAGTTGCTACGTTAATTGAGAAACATATCCTTCTGAATGGAACACAGCAACTGTTCGTAATTCTCAAATTTGTACACTCATCAACAAAATACAACTAATATTTTTCAAAATACCTATTTTTGACGTTTCAGAAACCAAATCCGTTTCCGTTTGCAAAAATCTTTCAGAAATATTTTCTTTTATATTCGCTTTCTTGTAAATGTCGAACATTCGAGAGACATATGTCAAATCTCAAATGTTTGACATTTACATGAGAGACGTTTGCTTGAATGTGGTTGAAAATATTCCTTGCTGAATGGTAATGGTTCGGACGTCCATTGTCTCTATTATCAACTCTATTGAAACCTGTCGCTAAGAACGGAAGGATAAAAATACGAATCAAATAAGGTAATCGAATCCAAACAAAAGATTGAGATGAATTTTTTGGTCAAGAATAAAATCAAATGTTTGATCGATCAAAGAAATAATGTTGTGACAAAAAAAATTGAGATATCGAGTATGGAATTTTAGTCAAAAAATGCGAACAAAGAAATAAATGAAATAGTATAAGTCAATGTTGAAACCAAGTTTCAAAATTTAATTCTCTAATAGTAGTCACTTCATATATGTGATAGGAGTTCCATATCATTAAATAGAACTCTTTGTACTTGTTCATCTATAATGATTTTTTGTGTTAACATAGTTATTTCATAATTTAGTTTATTTTGTTGTTACTTCTTTTGATATCTTGACTTTAGATTGTTTACTTGAGCACATGTATAACTTACGATATAATCACTGTCCACTATGATATATTTTTACAGCTGCGTTCGAAAACAAACAAACCTATGTGGTTCTTCATTTTCGAAAAATATCAGTGACTTCAGTTTCATTTCCAAGAAATATACATACACTTTCTCGAAACTATTAACCAAGTGCCAGATATATCGGTACAACGTCTGACCTTGAAATTAAAACTCCAATCCGGATTTTCGATATACCTTAAAAAATCGACAAAACTCACCGTCGCCTACGGCTGAAAAATTGACCGAACCGGCCCTGAGAAGGATGTATTCAATTTCTTTTCGGTTAAACGGAATACAGATATTAATCGGAACGTCTTCCTGTAAATCAATTGCCGCATGGTTGATGTCTTCATCTCGACATTTGGGACGTTTCCGAGAGATATCGGGATGTCACTGCCATAACTGATGGCAGTCGGTGGTGAAAGAATTCGTGGGTGTGTACATCTCGGTGTGTACACATTGTGAGGAAAACTTGTTTTGATATTAATCGGTACGTTTTAATTGCCCAACATCCTCGAGAATTATTTAATGAATCAGTTTCCGTTTGATTGATGTCTTCATATCAACATTCATGATGTTTCTGTTTTGACAGGAGGATGTGGTGCCGTAGTTAATGATTGAATAATAAAAAATTATATTTGATGATGGTATTCAATAGAGGACTTCGATCCGAGTTGCCAAATTGTGCAGTGGATTTTGTTTGAATGGGTTCCAGAAAAATATCTATTTTTCCCGAAACTGAGAGCTGATTGGCTGAAGAAATAGTTCTCCTGCATGCGCTCTCACATTTTGATCGGGATCTTTCGTTACTCTATAGTTAGTTATACTGTGATTCCCAGCAAACCAGATATCAGCTTCAAGAAATATGGTTATTTTTCTGGAAATACTGGTTATTAAGCAGCGAGTAGAATTTTTAAGTTGGCAACTCAGAACGAAGTGATTTTTCTTGAATTATTTCAATTCGTGAGATGAGAGATCTTAGAGCAACAATAAACAGCAATGTTCAATATTTATATGAAAATTCGGGGTATTGCTAAAATTATGATATAATAACGACAACAAGTTCTTCCCGGACTAGTCCGAGAAGTATATACTCCCGTGCTAGGCCAGAAAAATATTACTTTGTCAATGAATAAGCGTTCGGGAAGTGGTTACTTCCCAGACGGTTGTCAAGAAACAATATTTCTGAGGTGTATGATTCGATGAATACAACTTCTCTCTACATGGTTTCTACTCTAACATCTGGAAACGAATTCCATTTCAATTTGGTCCCACGTTGGGCACCGAATTGGAAAAATTCACCTAATAGGGTTCACATTGAAATAGATGCACTCTCATTATATATGTGAAAAATGTATTGCACTCAAAAGTCCTAAAACAAAACAAAGACAAGACTTTTCTATAACGTGGCATTTACCCTATCTGTAAATACCAGATGTTTCAGACAAATATTAATTGTTCTATTCAGCTCATGAAATCTATGATCCAACAATGAGGCAAACACATTATTGCATGTGAATTCCTTCAATACGAAACATTCATTCAATACTTTTTTCAAATTTATCGCCACACCCTGTAAAATACAACAAATGCAACCCACCCTTTCAAGCCGCGAGGGCTGTTGACCAGCTGACTCGAAAGGATACGCCGCCTGTAATTATGGATCTTCAATAAAGTTGAATTCATCTCGGTTGCCTCCACTGCGGATAGCATTCTTGCAAATTCCAACCTCTGACTGAAAGTAATTGTAGGCACTTTCAATAGCTATTTCAGGGATACGGGTAGGATATTGACAACTGTATCGCTTGATTAATGATTCTCCGATCGAACTTATCTAATGAATAATTGCGGGGTACTTATCTGTTATTCCCACTTATCAATAACGTATGTTTACTTAATTGCTTGCAAGTGGCGTATGTCCCAGATGCATTAATTTGTGCGATCAGAACCGCTGCACTAGCGAAATATTCGTAGTCCAGAGAAACTAGAACAAGATGATTTACTGGATAAAATGTTTCAACAGAGCGGCTCAACAATCGTCAAGTTCATTCCAATGAAAACAATTTTTTTTTTTTTTAATTTCTATTTCACTCGTCAAATGAAAGTCATGTATTGTTAAGAGAGCGCCGAGAAACAATAAATTTGAATGAAAAGTACCAAAAAAACGAGAAAATAAAAATGATCCTTGACAAAACTCAGCTTCAGAATCGAAATAATCACAAAATGAATTGTGAAATTAAAAGAAAAAAATATCACAGTTTCCTGTATGATTATTACTGACATTATAACTCATAGCTCAGAGAAACCTCTCAGTTGGAACGAAATAACCGCCATCAGCCCTTGGCTGGTTGTCAACCGTAAGCTTCCAAATTTTGCGTTGAAAGGCGGCTGTTACATTTCAAAATTAATATCTCTATTCTGTGGTCCTAACTGTGTTTTCTATACCCCAAGTATACGGTTAGATGTTATAAACCGGGTTTTCGGAAAGCAAGTTTGGTAGAAAATGTTGATCATCTTGCCATCAATGAATAGTACTAATGGTTGCTATATTAAATGATACAGTTCCATTCTACTATTTGACTAATTCTCTTGGACTAATTGAGGTCGAATGGAAATCTGCAATGCACTGTAGGCCCAGCAGGTCGTTTCGCAACAGATACAAAGAATATATTTCGCATTCTAAGCATTTCGACGGTATTCTCATGTCGAAACATCCATTAGTCAAATATAAAGGTCATTACGATATCATTCGATTAGAATGAGCAAGTGATTGGCAGACGATGAATGAATTAAGATCAAGGATACGCAGGAAAGTGATGCAGTAGCCAATAGCTCATACGGATGACGAGTAAATTTACGATGAGCAATTAGTCAAGAGAGGTATTTCTCAACTCGCAAGCATATTAACAGTTAGCTACTACACTCAATACGATACGCAGGTTCATTAGGCGAAATCTTAATTATTGTTACTTGAGCGATGTCAGACTTCGAGCTTCGGTTCCATTACGTTTGTTGGTTTTTCTATAATGCACACGCCCGTGAAAAATACGGTACATTAGGCCAGAATTACTTCGAGCGTTCGAATATACGGGGCTGCAAGAAAATGAATTCGGTTGGAATTATATTTGTTGTAATATTCTAGCAGTGCAGCGGATCTAACGAAGCGTAATGACAGATAGTCTTTATTTCTCAGAGGAACATATATAGAGTGAGAAAGAAAAAGAGAGAGAGAGAAAAAGAGAGAGCGAGAGAGGAAGAGAGAGCGAGAGAGAAAGAGAGAGAATATGCTTCAAGATATACATATACATGATTCGAGACATGATTTAGTCATGATAACAAAACTTTTTCCAGAATAATTTCTTGTGTAATTGTTGAAGCCGTACTTTACATAAGAACACTACAGTTGTTATTCATGAATGAAATTAAAAAAATAATATATACCTATGCCATGAACACAAATGTATGGAAATGAATAATATTGAAATTAAATAGAAGTGAGAAAAAAATATTGATATATTCGTCAAAATCGTAATAAGATATTTTACTGCTTTTCTGAATTCATTGAGATATACGATGATATATTTATTTACATCATTATGATTGGAACAATCTTTGAATAGGGCAGAAGTAGGTCCGAGAGTTTGATATCAATTGATATGGATATGGAAATAATGAGTGTTGGTGAAAATGTGTTTTTCCGGTACAATAAAATGACGTCTAATGTATTTTAGGGAGGATGATATATAACGTTCATGTTAATACACTGAAAATAAACAAAACGGAGTCAGTACAATTAGCCACAAAACGTTTTGTCGTTGAAATGTTTTTACCAAATAAATCGAGTTATTTTGTACATTGAAAGTATGATCATTCAAATAGGTAGATTGATACCATCGACAATTTCTTTACATCACTTCGTTGATGAATAAAAGTCTTCAGTTGATATATTGTTCAATTCAGGTTCTGAATTCCAGACTGTTCGGGTCTTATTTCATAATTATTACATTAGATTTCTCTTTTTAGTTCGGTTGTATAAGGGCTTCCAAGTTAATTAACCGTAGTCTTAGGAATCGAATTTGTACAGCTACTTTCAAAATTCCGATAACATTATAACAATTTCCTAACTTTATTGCTCAAAATTACGGAAATATAAACATGTCATTGACTTGAAATTTTTCAAAATCGAACATGAACATATAAAAATAGGTAAAATAAGTTACCCATTTTTCGCTCATTGGAAATTTCGTGATGACTCCTTATTGACTAATAATTTGAATGAGAAAAGATAGGAATAAGGAAAATATATTGGTACAGGATTATTCTCCTGAAGATGCTAACATGGTTCGCACTCGTGTTTGATTAATTTAAATTTGAATAAGAGTAATTGATCTCTGTTTGGAGTATTGTTCAACTTTGGTAGCAGAAACTAGATTCCTGTTGAAAAAATTCGTAGTTCAACTGAACGTTATCATTTTCAATACCTTACCCAATATTTGGTGATGAAAAATGTCGAGGAACAATCAGTTTACAAGGTTGTTATTGTATATTTTCAAGAGTGATCATGGTAAAAGACCCCCTAAATTCAAAAGATTTCCCCTCACAATCGAGTGTGTAGGTATTGTATTTTGTTCAATACTACTTCAATATATTGTAGTTCTTTTCTCAGCAAATTCGTAGATTTTCCTTTGAGGACCATTATATACCTCATTTCTTATCTTGATGCAGGTGATATTATCCCGCACTGTTTCCGTATTTATTCAAGTAAGCACCTGTTATAAATATAGCTCTGTTTACGTACTGATAAGATGCATTTCAGCAGTATTGATCTAATACCCATAAGTAATATCAATAGTTTTTTTTTCGTTGATATCCCAAATCAATATAGGCCCATTTGACATTGAAAGTATCATGAAAGGACTTGATAATACACGATTGGAAATATGTGATTCACACAGAACAATTGTTTATTTTGTAAAATTTTCATTGGTTTCTGAGTAGTGGCATGTATTTTCGTTTTTTCTTAATTTCATTTCCTTCGAGCGAATCGGTTTTGATTCACTTCAGTGTGATAGTAAAATTTGTATACGAACGGTCTTCGAGAGACACGTCTTCTTCAATTTTCAAACGTCCAACTGTGTTATATTCAAATCTGTCAAAGTTGTTTTACGTCGTCTCCTATCGAGTCTTGTATCTTTATTGTCAATGAGTTCTGCCATCCTGAATTCCAACCTCGAATCAATTTTAATCGTGGAAATAATTATTAGAATTTGAAGATCAGTTGAATAGTGAATTGAACGGACTCATTTATTTTTATGATCGTAATTTTCAACAAAAGTCAAATTGAGCCATCTTCGAATGAATTTCAATTCTACATTCAACTATTCCTAGGATTATGTGATTTACAAGCATTTATTTATCAAAATTGGAGAATCTGCTTTTTTTTTCTAATTGGTGGAATATCTTCCACGGGCAGCCTTCTCAATCAATGTTTGTTGAAACAGTGCCAAAACCAGAAGTCCCAAGTACAGTTCATTGAATAATGAATACAGGTCGTCAGCAAAATTCCACAAATTTCTATCAACTACAAAGCAACCAAACTGCATAATGAAGATAATGCATTCTTCTGAAACAAAGTGAAAATATTAATTCACTTCCCAGCATATCATATCCATTGTTGCCACAAAACCCCTTTTGAAGTCTAGTATAAAGGCATATAATTACAAAAATGCTGAACCTCATTCTCAAATTGCATTTAAAATGTTCGTTCCCTCTAGCGCCATTCTTATTTCTCGTCTTCAAATTTTAAATGATTGTGCTTGACACAGCTTCGTCGTACAATTAGTTGGCCGATGGCCACGAAAGAAAACAGGTTTTGCTGTAAATAGTCTTCAAGCTTTATTGTGTGTATTTGTTCCTGCGTGCTCCATTAGGCTACTTGCACACACACCGATCTTGGACGGCCGATTTTATACCGGTCGTCCAAATTCCAATAGTGAACCACATGTGGGAACGGGACCTGGCACACACGCCGACCGCTGATCGGTGCCGGTAAAATATCGGTTAGCAGCCGTCCACTGCCACTGCATGGCCGGTATTACCAGGAAGTAGTGGCGTACGTAACTTAATACACGCTTGCACACTCACCGATTGTTTACCGACCATTATACATTATTTTTCAATTATCTCGTGTCACGACAACAAAGCAACTGATTGTTTGACCGGTAAAAATCCGGTGAGTGTGCAAGCCCCCGCTACCGATAAAATATCGGCCGATTTTATACCGGCCGTCCAAAATCGGTGTGTGTGCAAGTAGCCTTACCGGTAATGCAGGAGGCTAATCGTAAAATCGGTGCGCTTGGAAATGAAAATACAAGCTTTCATCTGAACGTGTCACTTTCGGAAATGATATTGTTACCAAAATTTATATGTGTGGTTTAGAATTGTTCATAGGTGACTAGCTTTGTCTCATTCATCATCTGAGGCTTTAACCATTTGTAAAATACTCGCTCCACAAATTTATATATAACTTTTCAAGTCAGAGTGGTACATATACATTTTTTTGTATCATCGGGGATAATCAGCAGGCACATGAATTATTCAACTTAATCACCTCGAGTAACCATAATGACTTCCAGATAAATGAAATAGTCCCTATTGAGAAAAACTATTAAAACAAATGGTTGTTCGAGAATTTTCAATACTTTTACTCATTTAATTTCATTTGAGCGAATGGTCATTGAATGGTGGTAGTTCATTTACGTGATTGCACTAATTACCAACAAATGTCAAGTGATCAGTAGTTTATCGATAAGAATGAACCGGAATGAGAGTCTGTTACTCAATAACCTGAGTAAGTTCTTTGTTCCATTTCAGAATTACCAGAATCAATTCATCGAAAGACGATAATTTATAATAGTTAGTCAATTTATTTTTACAATTGATACATCATTTATTCAAAACTAGGACTGGATGTCTTCTTCTACAAAGTCATAAACAACAGATGAAATCATTCAAAGAACTGAAATATATGTTGACCAAAGCACCGGTGTTACAATTTTATGATGAAAATGAACCTGTAATGTTTCAGTGTATGCCTCGAAATATGGTATGCGTCCTTGTGGTTTGCAAAACAACTTTCCATATGCTTCCAAGGCAAACACAGAAACACAAAAAAGATGGAATCGAATTGAAAAAGAGGACTAAGCTATTTCATTCGGATGTGAACGATTCAGTGAATATCTCTTTGGTCGTAAGTTCACTATTGAATGTGATCATAAACCTCTCTTACCCCATATCCCTCGAGACATCGAAAATTATGCTAAAATTACAAAAATATGATCTTGAAATGTTTTCAAACGGGATTAAGATCTGTTTATTGCAGATGCTCCATTTAGAAATTTGTTCGAGTTCTTTAATTTTATGGTATCACGTTCCAAAATTGAAACCCCCAACCGTGTATAGAGAACACCTCGTACTCTGTACCCGAAGGTGCTCCCAAAGCCCCTCTCTCCGATTCATAGATTTGCATAATATGAGGGTGCGGTTTATATTCGGGTTTAAACTGGAGTACGAGCTTAAAGTTCTCTGTTTACTCGCGGAAGATGTTAGTCAGTTGGATCCTCAGAGGTGGTCGATTTGAATTGAAGCCCAAACCACTTTAAATAAATTACAGGGGTTCCATTAAACAATTTCGAATTTAATTTTCGAAAACCGCACTCGAAGCTGGGGCGGAATAGCTCGGATAGAACTTCAAAGTGACTCGAGAATTCGCAGAAATTCTTGGAAGTTCCCGAGTATAAGTGAATATCTGGATGTAAGTCGAGTCTGGGGAGAATACGAGGCGGTGCGGAACAGATTGTGGCATTTGTTTACGGGGGGACCGGAATGGTAACCTGCGTGATTGAGTTTGTTGAATATGGGAAAGTACGAAGTTGAAATTGTGAACTTGTTGTTTCGTCTGACTTTTCTTCGTAATTCATAAGGTTTTTGAACTACCGCAGTATTGAAAAATTAAGAATTGATATGATGAAATCTTTATAAGTGAAGAAGGGTTCTAACCCACCCCCGATAATTTTTCTGCTAAAGAAAACAACTCCTTCGGAATGAGGAAAATCGCAGAAATGAGGCATCTTTTCGACTTTTGTCTCGTAGTTTTTGGGATGTTTAAGTACGTCAATATCAGCCAGGAACTTTTGAAAAATTACAAGAACTAATATTTATAAAAATACCTTTCATTTTGAGCGTTTCGGAAACCAAATCCGCTACGTTTTTCAACTCAATCACAAATACTTCTCTTCTATGTTCTTTTTTAGAAATCTGTAAAAACGAACGTGGAAGAGACATAAGTTTTGAAAACGGAAGCGGATTTGCTTTCCGAAACGTCAACAAAATTATAAGTATTTTTATAAATATCAGCTCTTGTATTTTTTTGATTGACAAATTTGAGTTATACGATAAGTTACTGACTAATGGGACGTGTTTCATTAAGAGAGAACTGTTTTTAGTTCACGTAGCAACTTTTCGGATCAGTATCAATATTGAAATCCATTCTTGGGTGTTCTCTCCCCTGAAAATGAAAAATCTTTGAATTCTTATAATATCTGTTCATAGGGCACATTGATATATTTGCTCTTTAAACCGATATTATAAGAATTTGAAGCTTTTCAAATTCAGGGGGAAGAAAACCCAAAAATGGATTCAAACTCTTATCTACATCCTCAAATAACATCCAAGCAATATTTCCACTATTGAATCTTGATGTTTCAGAATGTGGTAAATTAACAATTCAAAAAACTACTGAATTATCATTATTAAATGGTGACATTCGAACATCTTGTATTGATTTCTATAAAAGTACCTGTCTGTGTCCATATCCTTCTTGAGCTAAACTCTGGAGATTTATAATCTTCCTCCGAAAATAAGGCTTTATTAAGAAATAGTTTTTTAATTGAACTCTTGAAATTTTCAATTGGGAGTTGCTTGATATCTTCTAGCAGTTTGTCGTACACTTTGATTCCCATCACTTCAGGACTGCATTCTGTCTTTGAGCGTCTATGAAAAAGGATTTCAAGAAGTTGATTCCTAGAGCAACAACTGTTTCTGTGATTAAGCGCCTTGAAAGAGTAGAGGTTGGTTTTCACATATAATAGTAATCGATAAATATAAAAAGACGTTAACGTAAGAATATCCGACTCTTTGAATAATAGCTTACAACTAGTTCTCGTATTAACACCTGCAATACATCGAATGACCCTTTTTCGAAGCACAAAGACTCTCTGGCACTCATTTGGGCATCCCCAGGCCTCTATTCTATATGATAAAATGGACTGTATTTGGACATGATAATAAACAAGTAGAACAGACCTATCCACTATACTGCGTCAGCCAAGTGCAAGGATGGACAACAAACACTTGGAGAAACATTTCATGTTGATTGTTAAATAGGATTCATGGAAGGTAGGTATATTTTTTAGAATATTCAGGTTGGCATCGCATTTTCCACATGCCGTTCGGTAAATAATCAAACAAGGCATTTCCTTCTCGCAACTCATAATTGTCATCGCTCTCATAACCGAAAGCAACCCGACGTTTCGTCCTTTCCTTCGCTAGAGAACCGAACTCGATTCTATCGCAATTACCCCAATTAAATACCGTTCGCGAATTTCGTTTCACCTCCAACCGCAAATTCGATGCGAAAATTGTCAGGGGTCGCTGCAAAGCGGTCCTCGTGCCCGTCGGCTTTTTGCGAAGCTTTTCATCCGCTCCTACACGGGATCTAACACGATCCCACGCCTTATCGAGCCTTGTCAAACGAAGGGGCGAAGGGGGTTGCGATGGGGGGTGGTGGCGGGGAGGTGGGCGAGGGGGTATAGAAATGAGTCAATATTGATAGGAGTACGAGCCAGAAATTGGCAACGGATTGCGTTTTTTTTTTTCGTTTGCAGTTCCCTTCGTTTGCAGTTCCCCTATTTTTTTTTCATTTTTTAATGAATTTTCGTCGAGAAAAAAAAAATTCGCGATATTATTTCAGGAAAATACTGGAAGTGCAGAGTAACAAACCCTTATAAATAGAAAGGTCACTTTTTTCATTAATAAATCTAATTTAGTACTTCGTAATTTGATAGTTCTGACGTAGTATTGTGGACTTTCTAGTTATTACTGTTTGAATGTTATTATTTTGTGGTGGATAGAATCTTTCTTCAAATTTTTTTGGGTTCTTAACCGACTACAACCTGAAAAAAAAGAGGAATATTATTGTAGTCTATACTAACATGAAAACGAAACAAGAAGAGAATATTTGGAATAATTTTGAAAATGGAAGCATATTTGGTTTCCGAAACGTCAACGATAAGTATTTTGATAAATATATTAGGTCTTGCTAGTTGCTAACTTATTGAATATGTTCCGTTTAGGAGGAACCATTTTTGAATTATCGCAGCAAATCGTCGGGATAGATTGGAACTGTGCCCTTCTACACTTGTGTAGATTCCAATATTGATTCTTATTTTTTCGGATTCTACTAATTATCTTGGATTTATACGAAGGCATCATTTTTAATCTTTCAATTATCGAAAACCAACAATTCAATGCGTTAGTCCAAACTGTCGGTTATCTATAATCAACACATCAAACTGTCAATTATAGTTAATCGACAGTTCAAACTGTCGACTGTAGCCATAATCGATATTAGTTATCAATTATACCCATATTCAACATTCAAACTGTCGATTATCTATAATTGACAGTTAACTGTCAAATATGGCTGAGAGATTCGAGTGTCATTTGTTGATTATTCGATATTTTAACTGTCGATTTTTGTTAATTGACAGATTGAATTACCGAATGTACAAACAAATACTCTGGCCCTCGGCACTTTTGCAGAATCCCGACCTAATACACCGCACTTTCAATAATTTCTTGGTAACTGCTAATATCTCTCTTAATAGTGTATGATATTAAAAATGCGAGGGATTTAGAATTCCAAGATACTATGACGGAATTCTGAATTGATGAAGCCCCAATTATACACTCAATTTTTACCGAGCTTCACTTAAAACCGCTTATATCGTGATCAGTTTAATAAAGAGGAGTTTAAGGTAAATATTGGTATGACTGTAACATACAATTAACATACAACTGGCATCACAGCCAGGATGTTGAACGAGAAGCCTGTTATATTTCGGGATTATTTTATACTGATTACAATATGTCAATGAAATCATTCAATCTTGAGCACCAATTCACTATTTTATTTCGTTTCAGGTGAGTGGTGAATGTTATATTAAAAAACAACATCACTACACACGCAGTTTATTTGTTGGTCTATAATTGAATTGATTTTGTGAGAAGACTTTTGTTCAGACCACCTCAATCTGAGGAGTTTATAACCTTATAACCATTCAAAATTGACATTTGAAAAATAGATGTTTATAGGTATCATTGAAGCTGTCTTCCTACCTTATTACTATTGTTGGCTGACAACATTTTTTTTATTGGCTTCATTCTAAAAATTGTACTCACTATGTATAGGGTTTCGAATTCTTTTGGCATTACTCTAAATACACATTTAGAACAATATCTCTATTATACAATGTGTGTGTTCGTATAATGCTTCTTGATGCGTCAAAATACAATTGAGATAAAAAAAGTGGAAAAACGGTAATAAATATTACTTTTAACGTAGGTGGCTGAACATTTGAATTTCTCGAAAGCAGTTTCGAACACATTAAGACGTTACCTGATAAGGGTAATGGGTATCTTTATTGTCTGTTGGTGTTGAGTCTTTGAATTTCGAAAGATATATCGTGTTCCCGATCGTATTATAATGAGAAAAAAATATGTTTCTTGTGGCAAGTATGGTGGAGACTTAACGGACGACTCTCAAAGAGGGTCGTTTGAGGATTTGATCAGTTTTGGGAATGATTGAAACACTTTATGATCAACTTCAGTCCATTATGAGATATCTTCTTCGTATCGTATCTTGGTAGCTTTATTGTCATGAAAATCAATTTTTATATCCTGCAAAATATTTCCACCCACTTTTTGGAGTCTATCTAGAGTTTCAAGAATTCAAACAAATATACTCTTAGCAGGTAGTACCACCAACAATCTCCATTCAACAAACAAATCATCAAAATATGGAGCAGTAATAAAACACAAGTGTCGCAATGATGAAAGTTCATTTGTTCAGCCGACAAGTTCAAAAAACGCAAGTCACCCACACTGGGGCTCTCCTCCCAAATCTTGACATTCTATCAAGTTGATTTTGGTTGGTAAAGTCAAAATGTGGCACTGGCATGACAAAATCATAATACTATACCATTTTTGACACAACCTCTCTCTCTCCCCTGTTCGACTTCCCTTTTCAGAAGAGGCATCCAACATAGATCTATATTCAGTGAACTATTGCCATTAGTGTGTCACCTTTTGATACTACCCACCAGAAATCCATTCGAAGAAAAAAAAGGGAAATCAGTTCATTTTCTTTTTACTTGGTTTCAGTAAGGACTGCCAAGTCAATGGTGAAGTCTGCTGTTTTAAATACTTCTTGGTTTTTAGTGCTATCACCTTGTACATTCCAGCATCCGAAATTCATGGTCCGTTTTCTTTGCTTATGTCGTCGTCGAGTACCAGTCCGCGTCCGAGGCGTGACATTAAGATTTTTTGCAAATTTAATTTTTTTCATGAAGAATGAGACCCATCGCTTCAACTTCCAACTTGGAGAACCAGAGAGATTTCTGTGGGGGCTTCCCACCCTTAGCCGAGAGGATGTAGGAATCCACAACTATTCTAGAATGAATATGCTGGCAGAGCTGAACATTGTTGGGTTCAGCTGACTTTTCGTCGGGGGGTAAACAACTCTTGTAAAATTTGTACACCATACTGAAATATCAAGTACTGAAATATTTAAGGGAGTACTGAAAGTTATAAACATGTACCTCGACACGTTCTGAAACGAGGACTGAAATACAGAAACTGGTACTGAAATACTAGATTGAAATAATGAAACAAGTACTGAATCTGAATATGGCTGTACTGAAATACTGACAATTTGAAGATGTACACCTACTGAAAGAGTAGTTATCCCTTCGCTTTTCGTAGAACTTATAGAAATGCGCCTATCTGCTTCAGCAGGATAGAATACCTACCACAAGAGATTTGGAAATGGAGCCCTGCAAATAGGAGAAAAATAGAAAGACCGAGGAATTGTAAAAAGGAATAGAAGAAGCTATGCTAAAAAATGGACTAGGAGAAGGTGGGATTTGGGATAGAATCTCTTGGAAATTGGGATGCGGTAGATGGCAAAACTAGCTATGTATAGGAATTCGAAGCTTTTTTTTTTCCAGGAGCGAAGAAAACTCAAAAAAATCATTGTAGGACATTTCTACCTCTTCAAAAATAATTCAAAAAATATTTATATATAGTTTCAAAACAACCCGTACACCAGCTCCTCAATTACTCTCGACGACACCTCTCTGTCGATAGTTTTCCCCCCGTTCTGCGATGAGCGACGCCGCAACTACGCCAGTGCAAAAATTTTGGGGGAAAACGCGGTCCGTGCGTTGGCAGACTTGTGTGTGTCGCGTATCGATTTTGTGAATGCCCCAGGGAGCGATACGGGACCGCGCCGCTCGCTGAGTTTCGGCCGTCCTTTGAAGTAGAAATACCTACAGACTGACATCAGTGACGTACTTACCCCGTTTGCAATCTTCGCAAATTCATTTTCGCACTCGAGATTCGGGGACGTTCCGGTTCAAGGGCGGATCGCTCGAATTTTTATTGATAACGTGGTCTTATTTTTAGGAGTACGATTCCTAGTACGAGAAGCTGATCGTATGGGTTAGTATTTGCGCCACCCACATTATACACTTGCTTAGAGCTGGACGTACTACACATATTCCATCTTCAATCCGTAGTACTAACGCCGAAAATTCAAATGTGCATTTAGTGGAATTTATTTCCGGAAATAATAAAAATGATATTCAATTGAGAAATTATTTTTTGGCTTTCTTTTTCTCCTATTAAAAAAAAAGATATTACGAAGTACAACTTCTATGAAAGAAGTAAAATCAAGACATTTGATTCATTGATATTAGGAGAAAGAGTACATCTAAAACAGCTACTCCCGTGCCTATACGGCACGACAGGCACACACAGTCACTTCTTTTTTCTCAATTTATATACCAAATGTACGAAAATTGAATCAAATAGATAACATACATAGGAAATATCTACATAAAGCAAAATAGGGAGCTATTTGTAGAAAAAATTCCACTCACCAATACTTCATTCCAGCACAGACAAGATCTCGTTTCGCTCAGAGAGTTGATTATTTCTTCTACAAATAGTTATGTATTCTCCTTTGTGCAGATATTTCCTGTCTCTATCAAGCTATTTCTTCAATTCAATTATCATATGCTAGGTATACAAATTGAGCAAGAAAAAGTGATTCCTATGAACCCCAGTGCCCTTCGTTGCCATATAGCTGTTTTAGATGGTCTCTTTCTTCCTTCCTGTGAGTGAATCAAACGTGTTTGAATGATTCACACGTACCTATCAACAGAGAGTCTGAAAAATTTTTGATTTCACTTCTTTCATAGAAGTTATAATTTATATTTTTTGATTCGGAGAGAAGAGCCAAAAAAATAATTCTCCAAACTTCTTTCTCTCCTCAAAAATACCTTACCTAGTTCCTAATTATACTGAAATGCAATAGTCATTTCCTCTGAAGCTAGGGGAGAATCGCAAATAACGAGAAACTCCTGGAACAGATACAAGAAAAAACCACGATCGGTTATTCTAAATATATACATATATATATGAATTTTGAAAAAAATGCTGCTATAGAAACTAACTGCGATCATATCGTCAGTTTAAAGCGGTATATTTCACAATATACGAAGTGAAATTTGATTTTAACCCGAAAGACGGGAAATTATGAAAAAATATTTTTAATCGGCTCTCTAAACCAAGTGCTTTGTCAAAACTAAGTATCACCCAAACCAAAGCCATAAAAGTAAGGATTTGTCATCTGTACCTACCGTTCAAAACTGACGGCATAGTGATGCTTTAAGTTGTGGTTTTGAAATAATCAAAAATGAAGGTATCATGGGCCAATATAAATTATCGTAATTAAATCAATCAATTTTGGCAATTGTCTTGAAAGGGCCCGGTAACGAGTTAGTTCTTAGAGGAATAGAATAACACACCGCTGATGTGACGAAAAAGTTTCATTCTGTAAAACGAACACGATTTCTAGCTTGAGTTATACAAAATGAAACTGTCTATCGTGTTTCATGCAAGAATTTTTCAAATTTTGATAGGAATATCATTTTCAGAGAGTAAAATTTTCTACCCAACAAATTTGTTCATCGTATCATATGTCAGTTTGACGTCTTTCACAATTTTGTAAAGTTCGACTGAGATTGAATGCGTGCTGAAAGAAGAAAAATCACTGAATGATACGGAAAAGATGACTGAATAATATATTTTATCGAAAGAGCTTATGAAAACTGTGAAATGCAATGAAAATAATATATGCTCGTTTATTTTAATAGAGGAAATGAACGGAAATTGTTTAGAAAAGAAGTTATCTGAGAATGCAGACACTACAAATATTTCAACTTAATAACAATTGTGAAGGCGTTCAGGAAAATAGCAAGCAAGTGTCAATGGTAAAGATTTTTTCCGCGAATCGCTAGGAAATTTTTATATTTCAAATAAAATTCTTTGATTTTCTTAGTGTAAGGAAATGGTATTTGCGATAGTCCATATAACGCTTTTTCTCTTCTTTGGCAGTAATTTTAATGAAACAGTTTTCACTGCCTCAACCAGCTCTGTTCTCGAGTCCCAGAAATGGAAATTTCATCACTTATCATTTTACTTTCGAGAACACCAGCAATTGAAATTATAAACGTCATCCTCAATACGTTTCCACAGTAACCCAAGTAATTTGATTACGAATTTCAAAGCACCATTTATTTGTGAATAAATCGAGCATCGACTTAGCAATCTTTACAGTCGTCTATGAATGTTAGGCTTTTTCTACCTGGTAAACACTTACTATTTCTGTGATATTTGAAAATTTCAATATTTTCATTTGGAGTGCTTGTAGAAAGGCTGAAATGAACCTCAAGTAGGTATCATATTGATGATCAATTTTAGATATAGAGTATTCTTTCGATATTTATGAAAAACTTAAAGAAAAGAAACTTCAGTGGATTATTGCTTTGGAGAGTAGATGTTAGTCCTTCCATTCCAAAAAAATCAAATTTCACAATTCAAGTACATTAATTTATGCTTTAATGAAACAACTTGGATTTCGTGTTTGCAGTCAGACAGATCAGAATTGGAACGTTTCTACTAGGGTGTCCCTGGTAACCAAGTATTTTGTCCGCTGTGATTGATGGAATTCATATCCTTCCTTGCGTGGATATGAAAACATAATGATTCAGTTTACTGGAATCTCCTACTCCGTTTATTGAACTATAAAGAAATCAGCATATTTACGGGTGGAAGTCATCGACGTATCTGCTGTAGACACTTATTCGTTCCATTTGTCGGATACCTCCATTGTGGAAATACTCCAGATAATTCCGCAAAACTCGTTAAAATATGCAAATGCGAAACTTCCCCACCTCCTTCGCCGAGTTAGTTCCGAACGCCTCTGATGCGCACCACTTCGGTCTCCTCTGTTGTCAGTCTCTTTACTTTTCGTCGGATCTTCGACTACCTGGGTTCTGGTTTGGTGAACTTTATTCTACTCGGTTTGAGAGACGAGAGAGAGGCTCTTACATCGCCGTAACACGTTATGTCGTTATGTGAGGGACTACGCTATATCTCAAATCTGTATTATGTTGTTTAGGTCATTAATGCGATTACCGAAGGCCGGCGCAGATATAGGGTGTGTCCTTCCATAGGAAGGAGTCTCTGCTTGCATTAACATCGACAACCTTTATCTCGTCCGCCACCCTTATCTCTCGGTCTGCGTCGCAGTTGAAAGTGACGTGCTGATTAGGGTGAATCGTTAGTTGGATTCTCTTTCGCCAATTACTCAACGTCGTCAGCCGATTTCGAACGGTATTTTTCTTTTGGAAAGATGTCGTTTGTCGCTGCGACCGCCATTTTTTACCTGTTCTTCGAGGATTTTCGGTTATAATTGCACGAGTGCATAAAAATTACCGATAATTTTGCAAGAAAGCGTGATATCTAATAATTGCAAGTTTATTTTCATATTTTGGCGAAAGTCTCTTTTATAGAATATGAAAATAACCCAATGCAATTTGTGCAAGATATCACGCTTGAATATAACATAATCTGGTCATTTTTATGCATGAATGTAATTCATTGGAATATTTCAGGAATGAAGAAACTCTCAAGGAAATGTTATTTTCTGTTCATTTATACTTTCCTCTATAGATTGTACTCACCTAAACGCAAAATGTTTTTCTATTTTAGAAGCCTATCTGACATTCATTTGTGTTGTTTACTGACGTCTAGCGATAGCGATACGGTTTCAAATGTGTTGTTAGGGTGACTTGATACAATGCAATTACCGCTGTAAGTTTTCGATAATTGCATTGCTCTTATGGGTCATTTTATATATTAGGGAAATATTCATACTAATTGACTTTTCTCTGAATGGAAAATGTGCATGGATCTGTTCAAGATTCTTATTATTCAGGAGGTTATGAATAATGCCTTTAAATTTTACGGACACGTTTTGACGTCATGAGTGGCACGTGTGATAACTGCAGTAAAATAAGAATTTTCAAGTGTAATATAGTATATTGTTCACCAGATAGGAAAAGCCTAAAATTCCGGGACGACTAGCAACACATAGTCTGGGAATGTGGCTTTACCTGGGAGGTAAACATACTATTTTTCCGCAAAACGTTTAAAATTCGACAGATAACTATCAATTTCGAAAAAATCGCGAATGATTTAATCCACAAATAAATGGTGCTTTGAAACTCGTAACGAAATTACTTGGGTTACTATGGAAACTGTTTTCAATCATCTATGTAGAACACTAACAACTGCAAAGGAATATCATTTCCTTACTTTCAAGTAAATCTTAATTTTTTTCTCTAAGAAATTTTTCTGTAAAGTCAATATTTACTAGCGATTTGTGGAAAAAGTATCTTATTTCAGAAGAGAACATTGTAAAGTGTAAAGAAATGCTTTTGAATTCGACTGTCAACCAGTACATCCTTATACATTTCTGGAACCCCAACCCATAAATATAGGATGTATTTACCCACCTGCTGATGATTTCTGCAAGTTTCCTCCATCAAGGCCATTTATCTCGAAGAATGTGAATTATTTCCGGAAATAGGAACAGATGCAAGTCGTTTGGGCTGTATTTAGGGTGATATATTGAAACTAACTGCTTCTCATCACGTCATACAATAATGGCCATTAGCATCGCAACATCTAGTATGTTTACTCTGATCCGATTTTCAGTTTGACAATAGAACATTTGAAAATTGAGTTCACATGACAGTTTGAAAAGACTATGAAATCCAGGATTTTGTCAAAATAGATTTACTTGGCCAATATTTTGCATAATCACTCACTACCTTGAATTGGTATAGAATGATATCAATAATATTCAACATCAATATAGTTAAGAACTGGCTATTTGATTTTAAGGAGTTGCCAATATCGTTCATTTTCCGTATCGGATGGGGGGAAATGGTCTGTAGGAAATATTATTTCCCAGTATCCGGGTCAAAGGCTATAAAGGAAATGTTTATAAGGCCATTTGTTATTTCCAGAGGGACTCTCATATGTTTCTGCTGTATGATGGATTGATTGTTTTGTTTCCTATATGATGTCTGCGCTTCAGGATGAATGGCACAAATACAAACGGAAACAAGAAACTTGGTAAACAACTACAATAACGATAATGTCCGAGAGTATATAGTAAGCCGATTCATCGTGCAACTGATATTGACAAAGGAGGACGATAGTGAAGAATGTTCGTGAAAATATCGTTTGAGTGGAAAAGATCATGATGACATTTCCGAAGCAGTTGAATATGCACCATCCAACTAGTTAACTTGTCATTGTTAATTATTTTCCAGTTGGAGGCACTCCAAAATTGAACTAGTAGCAGTGTTGGTGTGTTTTCACTAGCAACATACCAACAATCAGAATGCTGTGAAATTGATGAGGTTCAAATAGATAGATTCTAACAATTATTATCTGAACTATAATAGTTTGAAATGTTAGTACTGAAGAAATGGTAGTCGATGTTTTAATTGAATATTGTCTACTTACACGTAGAGGCGAATAATCAAACACCTAACGTGGGTGTTAGTTTCAACAAGGACATTTCTCTTTTATTCTCTCGAATTTTCCAAATCAAAGAAAACTGGTTCTATTGGGTAAGTAACTAAGTTTGTTCTTCCATTAATGAAAATGCATTGGAACGTTTACATTTAATTTCAAATTTGGTGCCTGTTATTCTTTGGTTGGCAAACCTCTTGATGTTGCCGCAATATGTTTGTTTGAAGTCTGTTATTTATCAATTGACAAAGGGCATTCAGAACTAACAGTTCTGTGATTACGTCTTTCCAAATGATTGTAATCAAAAACTGTGTATGTCATTGCTTCTATAGAAAGTAGCAGAGTCTCAGGAGCTTCGTATAAATGACAAAAAGAGTTGAAAACTATCTCTGATGACATATGTCTTCGATTAGTTATTTCGAAAGAGAGCGATATAATTGTGTTCCTTTGCTTCCCTTAACGGCTGTTAGAGAGCTAAATTGAATACAACGTAGTAAATTATATTTATAATTTGCAATCAAATATTCAGAAGATTAAGGTCCAGTTTCACCAAATACTTTAACCTAGATTATCTTGCTAACTAGAATATTTGCACGCATTCATGCTATCAGAAATTCCAGTTGTCAAGATAATCCAGATTGAAGTCGTTGGTGAAACCGGGCATGAAGATAACAAAGCTCACAAGCCATCAAAACGATTCGGAATACTGCAGTACTGGATATAGGTGTTGTGCGTGACAAAATTTACACTATGCCAGAACACATAAGTATTCACAGTTTATAAATATGGGAAAATCTCGATTGTTTTCGAATAGTTGTTGTAGCTATTCAAAATATATGTTTTTGAAACTCGGAAGGACATATAACCAAGTTCCCTATTGGAAAACTGCAAAGGAAAAAACTTCGTGGATGAGCTTCCATATTTAATTAAGTGATACATGAACCAAAGGAGGTTTGTAAAATCTTTGATGATACTTTTTTCATATTCATTTATATCTGAAATTCCATAATTCAATGACAATTTGGCTATAGTGTACTTCAAAATCTAACCACGTCCAAGATGACGAGCAACAGTTTTAAAATTGTATCAACTATGGATTCCAAATAATGTTATCATATAACGACATTTATTTTCCTGTCCCTGTCTATTACTTTATATGACCGTTCAGAAGTAATAGCTCAAAGCTGTTTTACTATCTTTCCCATATCATCCCTCATCTAAGATATGTCGACTGATAAGAAACGTGGGGAATGAGACGAGGATGCTTGAGAGAAAGTCGAAAATATCGCGAAGGGAGACCTCTAATCCTAGGACGATCGCCAATATATTCGTCCATCACCTCGACACAGCACTATCACGCCTTTCCGTCCTTCGCATGCCGATAAACTTGACACCCTGTCCGATATCATCACGAAAATGCCATTCGGAAGAGGAAACTTTCTCATAAAAGCTGCATGACGCAGCAACAGAACGGAGGACGAAGCTAGGCGTCGCGACGCTAGAGAGCAACAGTTTATCTGTGAATCATTAATAACCTGTCATTTGACACTCAATTTAGGTGTAAGATGTTTCGGGACTTTTTTGGGGTCGTGTCGACTCGATGTCAGCGGTTATTGTGCCGGTTTTATTGGGATTCCGTGGAAAATTGAAGGCACATGTCGGCTATTTGGGCGGCTTTATTGATATCAGTCAATTTTTCCGGGTTTACGTTATGATTTTTTTAGCGCACAGTGAAATGCTGTTGAACAAATAAGTTCGAACTTCGATTTGAAACCTGGTCTCGATATTAGACATTGAGATAGTAGATATTTTTGTGGAGAGATTGAAGTTTGAGGAATTATTTTTTGCTCCGAATCATAAAATAGGAATTACAACTTCTATGAAAGAAGTAAAATATCGTAGGATGTAGTTTCTTTTTTTTTGATTCGGAGAAGAAAGCTAACATTATTTCCTCAAGCTTCACGAAAATTCCCAAGTTCCTGATTATCATTGAGATTTTTGAATTGGAAGCCCCACTGTCAAGAACTCATTTCTGTTTGAAATATGTTTTTTTTGTTGTGCGTTCTATTTTAGTTTATTTTACGCACAAATCCAACCTCGATTGGGGTATGGCATTTGTTTTTGGGCCAATTCCACTCTTACAGCGGATGTTTTGATTTCATAAAAAAAGTTTGAGATGTATTTCTGATATTCCAGCTAAGAGCTCTTGTATATATGTATTTACAAATTTCAATATTTTGAAACTACCAAGTTTGTATATATTCAAGATTTGCCAGTATATCTTCCTCGATAGAAGTCAATTTTCTGTGAATAATAATGAGATAATATCCGCATAAAAAGCGAAATTGAAAATATCTTCCAGTGCACATGATCATATTGTTTGAGTAATTGTTTTCTGATATACAGTATGTCCCAAAAGCGAACGCCAAACGAAAGAAGGTGATATAGAAGATCATTTCCAACCAAAGTTACCACCTTCATTATTATCCCATTGAAGTTCATAATAGAAATATATAAATCTTCATTTCTTGGCATCAGTTGCGATTGTGACCCTGAAAAGGGTAACTTCTCATAGTTATGAATTGAATGTATACTTGTATATTCAGTACTTGGAAAGGAATTAGTTTGTTTCAGTTCAAGAGGAAAATTTTTTGCGGTTGGAGTGGAGCTAATAGAAAACAAATTTTCGGTTATAATTGAACGAGTGCATAAAAATTACCGATATTTTGCAAGAAAGCGTGATATCTAAAAATTGCAAGTTCATTTTCATATTTTGGCGAAAGTGCCCGAGTCCGAAGGACGAGGGCTCTTTTACGCAAAATGTTTTTCTTTTTTTGAAGTATATCTGACATTCATTTGTGTTGTTTACTGACGTCTAGCGATACGATTTCAAATGTGTTGTTATGGTGACTTGATACAATGCAATTACCGTTATAAGTTTTCGATACAATGCAATTACCGCTGTAAGTTTTCGATAATTGCATTGCTCGTATGTGACATTTTATATATGAGGGAAATATTCTATATAACAAATTGACAAGTATCACAAAAGTTACCAATTTGATGCAGATCAGCGATTTTCATTGTTTGAAAACGGCAATAACTTCTGAACCGTTAACAACTGTATGATAATAAATATGGTTATTTTGGTCGGAATTGATCTTGATGATTTTTCTCATCTCATAACTGGACAGAAAATAAAATATTGCAGTTGTATGAAATAGATGAATTCGAAAAAGCGAAGTTGAATTTTCATTTTTGGTGCAGTTCGACTAAGAATGAAACATAAGAACTTTCTAAAGAAATAGTACTCAAACAAAAACCAATACACATTTCCGTTTATGAAAAAATGATTTCACTGATAAAATTGGCCTCATGAATTATTAATTCAATATGGCGGATCCAATGATTTTTTGAATCAGTTCAACAAAAAAATTCATACACGGGTTTCAATATGGCGATTTGGTAATGGCAACCTTCACTAACATATATATATATATATATATATATATATATATATATATATATATATATATATAATGGAATGAAATTGCAGCGGCATTCAGACAAATCATAAGAATTTGAGAAAAATTTACTTCTTCGAGCGGGATTCGAACCCACGACCTTCCGTTATCTAGGCGGATGCTCTACCACTGAGCTATCAAAGACCCTGAGTTCTCCATCGCAAATTTCGGAAGTCATTTATCTCAAATTCTATTGTTAGTTGTTATTATTCAATCGAGAACCTTCGGCGGTTTTCGACTGACAGAGGTGTTAGTTGGGAAGGATACACATTCATTATCATATGGTCTTAGTACCCAATTGTACCTTTCAACCAAAGCGTCGTCGATGTTTATCGACTTCAGCAGGTATCAGGTGTGGATACCAACCAGATGATTTCAAGCCGGAAAATTTAAACGATAGAAGTATTAATGTCTGTATGATTAACAATTGAATGAAACTATAACGGCATTCAGACAAATCATAAGAATTTGAGAAAAATTTACTTCTTCGAGCGGGATTCGAACCCACGACCTTCCGTTGTCTAGGCGGATGCTCTACCACTGAGCTATCAAAGACTCTGAGTTCTCCATCGCAAATTTCGGAAGTCATTTATCTCAAATTCTATTGTTAGTTGTTATTATTCAATCGAGAACCTTCGGCGGTTTTCGACTGACAGAGGTGTTAGTTGGGAAGGATACACATTCATTATCATATGGTCTTAGTACCCAATTGTACCTTTCAACCAAAGCGTCGTCGATGTTTATCGACTTCAGCAGGTATCAGGTGTGGATACCAACCAGATGATTTCAAGCCGGAAAATTTAAACGATAGAAGTGTTAATGTCTGTGTGATTAACAATGGAATGAAATTATAGCGGCATTCAGACAAATCATAAGAATTTGAGAAAAATTAACTTCTTCGAGCGGGATTCGAACCCACGACCTTCCGTTGTCTAGGCGGATGCTCTACCACTGAGCTATCAAAGACTCTGAGTTCTCCATCGCAAATTTCGGAAGTCATTTATCTCAAATTCTATTGTTAGTTGTTATTATTCAATCGAGAACCTTCGGCGGTTTTCGACTGACAGAGGTGTTAGTTGGGAAGGATACACATTCATTATCATATGGTCTTAGTAGTACCGCTCGAAGAAGTAAAAATTTTTCTCAAATTCTTATGATTTGTCTGAATGCCGCTATAATTTCATTCCATTGTTAATCACACAGACACTAATACTTCTATCGTTTATATATATATACATATATATATATATATATATATATATATATATATATATATATATATATAAGAGCAGTGGTATATATTATTACTGCGAATATTTAATGAAGAATATAGCTAACCAAATCCAACGATAAGAACAACTTTTCGCACATATTCCTTCCAGTGAAAATTATTCTAGACATCCATGAAGATGACGCTCTCATTTCACCTGTCAACGACATTTTAAAAAATATAAATACTAGGCTCTCCGGAACGAGTTAATCCACGTAAATGTATTTTTGTGGGCGGTGATGAAATGGGAGCGACTGCTAATGAAAACCAAATTTATTCAATTAGCGCAATTTAAATTTTCCCTACAATAGCTCTTGATTGAGAAAACATAAAATCAGTGCTCCATTGAAACACTGGCTGTGGGCTGAAAAGGCGCATAATCTGTGCATATTTCGCTCGAATTATTCCGCTTGGAAGTATTGATGTTCTCCAGGATTACTCCTCTCGTCAGTCATTTCAACACGGTAGGTTATTCAATGGAAAAAAAATTGACGTTTTCTTCGATTGAATTACTACGAATAGTTTAGCACCAGAAGTATAAAAGGAGATCCCAGAGTGATTGGTTTTCTCATGAACGGAATAGAATTCGAACTTCGAAAATTTTCATTCATTGGTCCCAATCAAATTCCCAGTTCATCGTTTGCTTTCTTCGTCGGAAACACTGCAAATAAGGGTAGGAAAAGGACTTGGAGATTTTTTAAAAAAAAAAAGCCAAAAAATTCCTTTAACGTTCATTTCAGTCTTCCCACTGATTTAGTTTGGTTTCTTTGAGAACATTATTGCAACTTCACTATAAAACATGGTTTATTCCATAAACAATACATTTGTTTTTATGTGAGCAGTTACTTCTATAACATATTTTTCACAATTGGGCTCTGTAGAAGTAATAATTGTTATTTGCGAAAGATTATAGTGAAACATTTTCAACTTCTAACTCTCAACAACAATGCTAGAAGTTAAAATAACGACACGGTTTTCTTCATCGAATATTTTTATGAATCTGTTTTTTTCTTGAACGATCCTTCGAGTAACAAATAATCATATACGTATTTCTTGCAGTTGACTCAACAGGGAACCTCTTGGGGGACGTTTGTAAATTATCTAATACCGAATTGTTCTTGTAGGGAGAAACCTCTAAGGCTAGCTCTCTCTGCGTCCAATCTGTATTATTTATGACACTATAGAATCTTGAACGGCTACCTAATTTCAAGTTGGAGCTTCAGTGAATTTGTCGGTTGGTTGTATCATGTTTGGTTCAGCCATAATTTCCATAGGCAACATCGAATGGCCTCAGTTCCAAACTTCGAACAATTAGGAAATTCGTTCCCCAATTTGATTTATCTTTATAGTAATGAATATGCGTAACTTGTGGGTTGTTGCATGTGCTTGGATGTACCTTGCTGAACGATTGCAATATTTCATATTTTGCAAACGTTCATTCGTTCCTGTAGATTCATTCAAATAGAACGGCAACTTTCAGATCCTTCAGGGAAAAATATCTGGTCAAGGAATAGGTTTATGTCAACGGTGTTCAGTTATATTCCAGACAATCAAATGGCTATTAATTTTAACATCCAGATTTTCGGCAGGCTATAATCTATCGAGATAAGGACAATATGAAACTATCTCCGTCAGAATAGCCATCTCTTCCGGAGTTTTAGGTAACTTTGTTACTTTTACGTTTTGATTTCGATTTCAAATCAAGACCCAACATTTCCTTCGAGAGAAGTAACTCGAGAATGAATATCGTCATATCATCCACAGTAACTTCTTCAACAAAATAAAGAAGACATTTGTGTTAAACAGCTTCTTTCCTAACTTTTTGCGTTGTATTATATTATAAGAGTCACTTTTCAATTAGCATCAACATGAGACTCTCATATGCACGAACAACCGTTTCGATCTCAGAAAACTATTTTTCTATTTTCTCGGTTGATTTCTTCAGCTGATCCTGAATGATAATGATACTACAATATCTGTTAGTTCTTGAAAAACGGTTCTCAAATTTCTGTTTGAATAATGGGTTAGACATACAGAGCAGCAACACCAATGAAAGTAAATACTGCTCAACTAACAGATATATTATCAAAAAGACATCACTTAATGGCATCTTTCACACCTCCTTTTCCCTCTACAGCTGTCAAATACTTAAACTAGTGGGTGAAGAAACATTTGCTTCTTTCAGTGAAAACAATTTTCAATTCACGTCAAATATTCACCTTCCAGGGGTCGAGTGATCCACTAATTCAAAAAAGACGAGAATAAATTGAAAATTGACAACTCCCCCGCAAAAAAACTTGTGCATAAACCTTTTCAACAAATCTGTTTCTCGCAGTTCTAATTAGAGTCTTTCCTGTTTAGCAGGATCTGTAGACATCTCCGAAAAATCCCGGCGATGTATTCAAACACCGTCAATATTTGAGGAAGCATCGTTCGAAAAATGATTTTTTGCCACGCCGCTTTCACCAATTCCGATCCCCTTTAAGTATCCATATCCAGTGTGTACCTATCCGTGTGCGAGAGAGCTTTCCTGCTGTCAACAGCATGTTTTATCACAGCCTCCTGCGACCGAAACTCACCAGCAGGCGGCTAGCAGCGGAGACACACATGGAAGTTTTACAATGAAGGCCAGATAAGTCAAGGATAGCGGCATCGGAGCCATTGTGCGATACAATAACGTTTTCCTTCGACGCGACGCAGGGGAGGCAACGCCCTTTTTGCTGGAAAATACAAGGGAAATTGTTACGTAGTGCGTTTTCCCTTTTTGTTCTCGCCTCCGCTCCAGACAATATGGCTCTAATTAAGTGGCTTTCACGGGTATTTTGCTTCCGAACTGAATGGATTCAGCAGACAAAACTGAGAAATGGATGGCACAGTTTTTTGATACTCTCATAGTGGGTGTTTCAGGTTTTCTGGACAAATCTGCAATAGGGACTATGCATAAAATTTAAATATCTCAAAAAATTTTTTTCAATATTTATTATCGTTATATAATTGAAAGGTATTTTTCATTGAGTTTTCATTAAAATCCATAAAATACTATATGGAAGTGAAAAATTATGGAGGGAAATTCAAACTCACAAAACGTGGTCGTAACGAAATATCACGCCAAGGGACACAAAATGACAGCATAGTTTGCATCAAATCTCGATTTCACGTTAGCGGTAATAAAAGGAGTAAAAGCTGCAGGGTAATCCTATATGATATATTTGAGTCCATTACATTGATTTGTATTATGAATGCGCACAGCAGTTTACAAAACCTATACGTGACCATTTGTCATTGGAAATCAACCAAAACTCCTTTTTTATCAGTATCATAATAATGTATACCTTTTACGAGTTTGATAAGTTTATTTGGTTGTCAATGTTAGATAAATATGGAGTGATTTGATGTTTATTATTAATCGATATTTTGATACGTTTGTGAACTAGGTTAGGTTAGGTCAGGTTGTTTTCACTCATTTTCAATGATCGAAGAGGCACTGGATGACAGCAAGTAGGTAAAACAATGTTCTGTTTCATGGATATAACTAGATACAGTACCACCAACTGTTGAACAATAAATTTCCTTAAAATATGGTGAATAATTCAATTTTACAAAAAAGTTGGAACGAGAATTTGCTGGATTCTGTTTTTTGGACATAAGATCAAATTCATCAGGTTGCATGTTACATATCCCATCATTTTAAAAAATGACAGCATATTCTGCTTAAAATCTCGATTTTACGCTAGCGAAAATCAAAAGAGTGAAAGCTGCAAGGTAATCATTATGTTATAATGATATATGATATATTTAAGTCCATAACATTGTATTATGAATGCGCACAGCATAACCTATTCGTAACCATTTGTCATTGAAAATAAACCAAAACTCCTTCTTTGTGTCAGTATCATGATAATGTATACCTTTTACGAGTTTGATAAGTTTATTTGGTTGTAAATGTTAGATAAATATGAAGTGAATTGATGTTTATTATAATATTAATATTATAAATCGATATTCTGATACGTTTGTGAACTAGGTTAGGTTATAATACCCATTTCTTGGGTTTTCTCTCCCCTAGAAATGAAAAGGAAAGATCTTCTAGTTCTTATAATATCTGTTTCTTGGGGAAATCGGTATAGCCTCCTCTTTCAAGTCAAGTAGTGTCAAAATATGACATTGGCATGACCTATCCATTCATCTCCCCAGTTCAACTCTCTTTTTCAGAAGAGGCATCCAATATTGATCCAAACTCAATGAACAGGTAGCAATCTCTTCATTTCTGCAAAATGCAATTAGCCTCTTTGAGTTTTCTTTTTGTTCCATTCTGTTCTGTCATAAGTAAATTGATATTATCCCACTCGACCATGTGTGTACCATTTGTTGATAATTAATATGTGTTAAGCTAATTTCGACTCATCCATTTCTCGTCTTCTCGAGTTGGTTTTATGTTCAGCTGTCCTTATTCTCAATGGTCTTGACGTTTCACCAGTATAAATACTGCACATACACAGGGGATACTATAAACACAATTTTTGGAATTCTGTTTTTTATTTTGAGTTTTGTTTTGAGTTAATAGAATCAACAGATATTTCAAAAACCTGAAGCTTTTACCTTTTCATTTCTAGTGGAAATACAAGAACATTTTTATCTCCTCAACAAACGACCAAACAATATTAAGGTTAGGTTAGTTTGAAACCGAATTTTTCACTGATTAATTTTTTCACTTGTCAAAATGTGACGTTTCTGGCATTTCAACCAATAGTAGCGGGTTATCCTATGATTATTCTAGCCAATCATTGGGTATTATACCGATAAAACTGCCTGGTCCTTTCGATTGTTTCGATAAAACGTTGTTTACCTTTGAACTGTCAAAACTATAAGGTTTACCGCGTCGATTCTATTGAACTGGCTCATATTTATATAAATTATCATGAATGAAGAGTTACCTTATTGTTAATTGTCATTCACTTTTCACTTTTTCAGCATAATAATAACAACACATTTCAATGAACACTCAAACACGTAAATAGCTCATAACCCCAACTTTATGACAGATATAGCGAACGACCGATTCAAATATTTAAGGTTTTCTTAAATCAAATGAAGATGGCGTACAATTAGTTTTTATCAGATACAATTCATTTTTTGTTGTATGAGAAGAAACCGTTGTATGAAGATTTTGATACAACGACATAACGAATGATTTTATGTTCCTTCTGGCGCTATTTTCATTTCATTAAAAATTTTTTAGCTATCAACCTTGTACAATGAGAGGTGTGACGCCATCTCTTGGTATCGTCGGCAAGCATTATCATATTCAATGCGTAAGCATCATATCTCTTCTGGATCATAGAGGGCATACATCGTTGTTTGACATTTCAAATTTGTAGAATTGTCACCTATTCTCCTTTCCTTCTTATGTAAATGATATACTGATCAATTAAATTGTTCTTCCTTCTATTTGTTCAAATAATAATCTCTCCAAATAAAACTCCTTCTTCAAATTTAATAAGATACATTTTCATTTTCGAATTGGATGAAATCACTCGTCCTACGGACTCGTGATTTTATCAATCGGTTTGCTTTCATACTTTTGCCAAATGAAAAAGTTTTTGTGGAAAATGAAAATTTATCGATGAAATTTGAAGGACTCGTGGTATTACCTTTGATAAATATAAATAATTTATTATGACCTAATAGAGTGAGTACTATCGATTTTATACGGAGTTATCTGATGCTAATATATTTCACGTTGTTTCTCATTTCATTCCATCAAATACTAGATAATATACAACATCCCGAAACTATTAGATTCATATATCGAAATCTGCATAAATTTCAATATTTATGAGCTTCCTTTGAAATCAGCCGGCAAATTTGAATATATTTCTGTATAAATGGAAAGTACCGGTAGATAAATAATTCAGTTCATTATTAAATATCCAGCCAATTAAAAGCAGGTCGTATATTGAAAATCAAGTCGTGAACGTTCCATTGCAATTTCCAATTTTATCAGTTTGATTGCTCTAATATTGGTTGATAAATATTGATATTTCGATGCATACAAACTAAATACTGGATTACGTAACATAAACAGAAAAGTAATATATGATTTTTATGTAGATAGTCGGGTTAATGACTGATTTAAGGCCGAATGAAGTTCATCAATTTGAAATTTACGAATTCATTTAAATATAAATTGTTCTCCTCGGCTAAATTATTTCCATTATCCATAAATCAGTATTTTATTTATATATTCGATCACATATGTTGTTGACAATAATTTTCAAATATGAATGACTGATGAATGGAGCTAACAATAAATATAATAGTGAATGGATGAAGCAGTGTTGTAGAAATTCAAATTTGGAATAAAATTAATTGAATATATGTTTTGTACTTCAGCGATATAACTGAAAAATATCATTATTATATTTGTTTTCAATTGCATACGTGACCCAATATTTTTTTTCGCATTGGGATTTTTTTTATCCACAACAATAACCATATCTCCCAGTTAGAATGTGAAAGTCAGCCAGTTTGATTTATTTGGGAGTTTTGTATGGTTACAAAAATTAAAAAAAATATACTGTGAAGATTGCAAGTCGAGACTTGGCAACACAGAGTCCAGTGCCTGTATTCTTGAGATAAATCTGTATAAGACTTGTGTCTCAGTTCAACACATATAGTCAATACGCTCTACGTCACTCTTTCCGAATGAAAATAAATCCGCAAGAATTGGATCCCAGGAATGTGGCTTTTTTCCGCAAATCGGCAAAATTCGACAGATATTAATTAGTTTTGAAAAATCGCGAATAATTTTACTCACAAATAAATGGTGCTTTGAAATTCGTAATAAATTCACTTGGGTTACTATGGAAACCGTTTTCAATCATTACTGAAAGGAAATTATCATTTAGGGAGGAAATCTTGACTTTTTCTTCAAGAAATTTTAACAGGAATGCCAAAATGTGGAATTTAAAGATACTTCAGGGGGATTAAATTTTCCGGTCTTGATATCAAAATGAAGTGACTTCTATTAATAATTATTTTCAAAGATGACCATGCTCTCTCATGAAATGAAGAATATTTTATGAAGCTTTCCTCTGAAAATACCAAGACTAATAGTTGGGATTGAGACATACTAATATTTAGCATTCGTTTGATAATGCCTGTGTATAGGTCGAAATTGCAGTACTATTTCTCAATTTTCTTGAAGACTTTCAATTCACTTCATTCAAGTGTTCGTATCTGAGAGATATATTCGAAGCTACCTGAAGATTTTACCCTTCCCACGTTAGAATTCTTCTCTTTTGTGAGATATCAATTGTTGTGAATAACAGTGTAACCCAATGAGATTATTTTTTTTCAAACGTTTATTTTCTGAACATCATGAGGAAAATCTACAAGAACCATACTGCAGATTTTAACGCCATTTGAAAATCATTAGTTTGGGTATTTCACCATCTTGTGGGTATAAGTTTGGTGTAAGAAATTCGTGAAGCGTTTTCAGTTCAAATTTCAGAACGGTGTATGATTCTCTTCAAATATATCGAGCAGAGAAATAACGGCGGTGAATACCACAATTGCGATATTTTCCACCTCTCATCGATTTCTTCCAGCATCTCAAAACAATTTATTTTCGAAGAGTGCTGCGATTTATTATCTTCCTTCAGATGTTTTCAACGTGGTGAATTCGCACCGCTCCACCATGATATTCAAATCGGGCTTTTCATTGAGATTAACAGAAAACTTTCCCCCTTTCATTCGTTCACTCGTATCGGGCCAATTCCTCAGAGGCGCTACTTTAGACATTCTAATTATTATTCTTCGAGTTGACGTGCACTCAAAAATTCACGCTCTTCTTTCTCTCGGGCGCGGAAACGCGAAAATAACTCGATGTAAAAAGATAAAAGACCGCCCGCCATAGCGCGGGCAATAAAAAGGCACTGTAGCTTTTCGAGGGGTTTTCAGGGGTCGAGACATTGGGGTTATTCTTTTCCTTCGATTAATTTCCTCCATGCGGATAACCCGTAAAACAGTTGAAGACTAGGCACTCTGACAGTAATCGCACGTTGAAAGGTAAGCCCTCGTTTATTAGTCCAAGAGACGGGATAGAGGTCGAACTTGACCCATCTGTTTACCGGATGAAACATAATTTTTATAGGGTTTCATACATAGACGAATACGCCTATAACGGCTTGCCTATCAAAATGTGGTCCAGAATATATACAGTGAGATTCAAAAATTTCCACCATATGGAGAACTTTTTATTATCGATTTGTCAGAAATTTTATTCTACATAAAAATTGGTGTATTGCAGAATACTTGCATATCAAGTACGTACTGTTTGAACGTCATTATTTTTTGGTGGATCAATATTTTTTCCGTAGTTATCTGGGTTTGTAACCTACCACGATCTGAAAAAAATAAGAATTAATATTGAAATCTATACAAGTGTAGAAGGGCGGATTTTTAATCTACCCCGAAAAGTTGCTGTCTATTGAAAAACAGTTCTTTCTGGATAGAACAAGTCCAATTAGTCAGCAACTTCTCGTATAACTCAAATTTTGTCTATCAAAAAAATAATAAATATCAGTCCTCAAAACTCAATAATTTCCTGTTTAAATGCAAATATCTCATTTTGGTAATCTTCGTAATTGATATTTGTATAGATTCCAATATCAATTTTTTTTAAGATTGTGGTAGGTTACAAACCCAGGAAACTACAGAACAAATACTTGCATATATTTTGACAAAATTTCAAATTTCCGAACACTGTATCATCAGGTAGAACGAAAAATAGGATTTTTGATCAGTTGTAAATCACATCTCATTTTTGACGTAATCGAAAAGTTCATTCAGAGGAGTTGTTTAGAATTTAAATCATCAAATTCAAATTTGATCAGAATTCTATTTATCGTTCTCCCCTGTACACTGTTCAAAAATTTGAAATTCTGAGAATACATATACAAGTATTCTGCAATACACCAATTTTTTTGAGGAATGAAATTCTCTGACAAATCGATAATAAAAAAGTTTTCCAATTGATAGTTGATATAGTCTGGACCACATTTTGATAGGCAAGCCATTATAGGCGTTTTCGTCTATTTATGAAACCCTATAATAATATATTATGCAACGAGCGTGTGATAACCATTACATGAGAGTTGCATACGCTATTTTATCTTCACCCAATAAATGGTGACGAACTAAAAATATTATATCATTAGGTATTTATATGGAACACAATAATAGTAGGTAATCAATTGTATTTTTTCAAAAAATTCTACAAAATTATAATTAATGGTATAACCACGGAAAATACAACAATGAGAAATGAAAAGAAAATGAAAAAAATCTCTGCCGAGGTCAGGATTTGAACCCGGACGTTTCTGATTACTGCCCTCGCCATCGACCACTTGGCCATTATAGCATTTTCGATTTGGTCGAAAATAAAAACATATGTGTTGCATATGTCAAATGAAAAATATAATTCTTTCGATTGTATTTTATTCTTGTCAAGACATCTGTGGAGGAGTCGCTGGTAATTCTTCTATATCACTGCTAAACGACATTTTCATTCGATTATCGAAAATTGACTAAATTCTTCAAAAATTCAATACCTACTGATTTTGACTTGACAAACGTCAAAATGCAAAGCTTGCACATCATGCTTGATTAAAAAATAATGGGTTTCTATTGATTGAAAATCTGTATCGTAATGGATATCATTATAAAATGGGTTTTGGGCATATAAGTGTGTTATTAGAGTACGGGTGTAGATAAAAAAATATTTCATCCGGTAAACAGATTGGTGAAGGTCGATCTCTATTTCGTCTCTTGGACTATAGCTTGTACCAGTTTTTTCAGCAACAATATAACATTTCGAATCCAACTGAGCAAACCCCAACCATAGCTACTGATTGAAAAAAAAATGCATGAATTTGTTTCATTGATATTAATATGTATCTGCTCTTCTGATTGACGTAACCAGCGAATTGAATAACCAACAGCGCTGTTTTTTCGTGACTGGGAACTGTTCTACAATTAATAACAATACAAATTGTGAAACTACAACCGATACCCCCCGTGAACAGCGATTCGGAAAATATATCCGTTTAATATTTGACAGCCGAAGAGAATGAAACCCATCCATAATAAGAATTGCATAAAGTGAACGGTGAGCCGGCCTAATCGCTAGAATGCCATCAATATTCTGTCATATTTGCATTAAAATACACATCGTATACGAGGCGGAGTCATTTATAATGTGGACCTAATAGAAATTTGAAAACGACACGTAGGTGTGCTTGATTTCGTGATAAGTGTTCGTTTCGTTAAGTAATTGATAATTCGGTGATGAATATGTCTGTTTGGGTCGTGGGTAACGATTCGATGTATAGGGACACACGAAAAGACCGCACCATTTTGAAGTTCTCGTTGATAAAAACAATTGAATTTGCAGTTAGTTTTTATTTGGACTTTGGCGCAACATGATTCTCATTCTAAAATATCAGGTGTATCAAAATTACATTTGATAAAAGTGAATGATATCAAAAAAAAATGAGTTTGGGCATTCCACCGGACATGGCTCCGGGTTGGAAATGGTATTTTTCAAATGGCACTCCTTGTATTTGATTTCTTAGTCAGAAAATTACAAACGCAAAGTTTCAGTGACAGAAAAAAATAACACATTTCAGTGTCTATAATTTTTCAAATGCGATATTTCTTGACAAGTAATTGTCAAAAAAGGGAATTTTTTGACAAATCTGACGATACTGTCTCTTTTCGCTCAGTTTCGAAATAAAAACATGACATAAATACTGTTCTAACGTCATTAATTTGTGGTGGATCAATATTTGTTCCGTAGTTTTCTGGGTTTGTGAACTACCACAACCTGAAAAAATAAAAATTGATATTGTAATCTATACAATTGTAGAAGGGCACATTTTCAATCTACCCCGAAAAGTTGCTGCGTCAATCGAAAAAACAGTTCTTTCTGGATAGAACAAGTCCAATTAGTCAGCAACTTCTCGTATAACTCAAATTTTGCTTATCAAAAAAATAATAAGAACTAATGTTTATATGAAAATACTTATCGTTAACGTATTTCTGTTGAAATATTTGACAAATGTCAATTACCAAGATTGCCTACAACAGATATTTGGATTTGTACAGGAATTTGCGTTTAAGTTTTGAGAACGGAGGCGGATTTAGTTTCCGAAACGTTAACGATAAGTATTTTCATATATATATATATATATATATATATATATATATATATATATATATATATATATATATATATATATATATATATTAGTTCTTATTATTTTTTTGATAGGCAAAATTTGAGTTATACGAGAAGTTGCTGACTAATTGGACTTGATCTTTCCAGAAAGAACTGTTTTTTCAATAGACGCAGCAACTTTTCGGGGTAGATTGGAAATCTGCCCTTCTACACTTGTATAGATTCCAATATAAATTCTCAATTTTTCAGATTGTGGTAAGTAACAATACCAAGAAAACTACGGAACAAATGACTGGAGAGTAATTAGTTTACATTTTTGAAGGGTGCCATGCAGATAATGATAGTGACATAAGTTTTATGAGCAGACAAAAAATATTCTTGATTTTCGTTGAAATCCAGTTCAATATTCCACGTCAAAATAATGTATACTCAAAGTGGAAAACATGATATGTTAATAATATTTGAAGAATGTCATAGAAATTCAAGGAATGTTAGTGTATTTTCTGTTAGTTGAAATATTGACAATATTATCATCATGGCCATATATGGAAGGAGCAAATAAATTTTTCCGCAAATCGCTAGGAATTTCAAACGATTTTCGGAAAAATAGTATGTTCACCTCGTAGAAAAAGCCTCATTCCTTGTTGACTGCACCTCGACTTAGCAGTCTTCACAGTCGTCCAGGACTACCAGACTTTTCCTACCTGTTAAACAATATAGGTACTAATTACTTATGCAGTATTCTCCTTGTGATATTTAATTTCATTTAAATCGAAATAAAATTAAGTATCATTAGATTCGTCGAAAAATCCCTTGTTTTGGAAAATTCTTTTCTTTCGGACTTTTCGAAAAGTAACAGAAACGAAAGCGTAATTTTGTCTAATCACTAAAACTTTGCGATTGTAAATTTCTGACATCATCGAGGTCCTTAGCAAAGTATACATCCGTTTATTCGGACATTATGCTGTTTAACACTTTGGGACAAAACGTCTTGAAGAGACCACATGTCTTTGTTCTGTTTGCATTCATTTACCTCCTCTCAGTTTGAATCCGCATATTGTATGTTTCTTGAATAAACATGAACGGAGTAATAAGAAACAAATCTTGAAGCGATCTGTCAAATCATGCACGCTAAAGACTCGTTTATTGAACTAATGGCTCCCTAATTATGAATATATAAACAAATATAAACAATTTTAATTAGTCGGCGTGCTTGAAGAAATGTGTCGAGTTGTTTGTAGGAATGATTATAGTCCATATTATAAAACAGTGAAAATGTATTCTGATTACGTTAGTGTCAATTATGATTTGAATAATTATGATTGGAAATGCAGACAAATTCATTATGATGAAACGATTATTTCTACTCCATATGCAAAAATTCACGATGTATTATTAGAAATTTCTATGAGCTTGCGTGGGTACTGGTATGAAAATAATTCGAGGAAATGTGTTTCCCATGCAGTAATGGAAATATAATTCATATATCACGTGACATTGGTTGAAATTGAAATTACTGAAGTAGAAACTTGTAACGGGATTATCTTATTGTTGAAATGAAAACAAAGGGTCATATCACGTTATTTCAATCGAATTGAAAATATACAGCGGGTCCCAACAAAAACAATAAAAACACATCCATTTTATTATCGAGGGGGACAAATTGTTATTTAAAAATAATTCGTGCAACTTTAACCATGTGGTGGGCAACCCATAAAAACATGAAGGTTTTTTTTTTATTTATCTGTTCGTTTTGTACCAGTTAATATTTTGATCTTTCGATAGTAAGTGTTCCATATTCCTATATTTACAAAATAACTTCTCATGTATTATTATAGTTGTTCTGACAAAGGTAATAAATTCAACGAAAGCTTGACAGAAAATAAAGAGTCCTCTTCGCAACAGCCCTACAAATGTGACTGCAACCCCATTAAATGAGTCAATCGTCTAAACATATTTATCTGGAATTTGTCTTCTGTCGACGTTTCGGCTCCCAATTTGGAGCCATTCTCAAGACTTCTTTGTGACTTGGTGGCGAGGCCAAAGTCCCCTTAACAAGATTATATATATATAAGTATATATATATATATATATATATATATATATATATATATATTCGGATAGGTTTCCGCGGTCAGTTGTGTGTTGTTGTTGAGTTCGGGTTGAACCGCGTCTGGAGTTTTGTTCTCGACGTTTCGGCTCCGATTTTGGAGCCATTTTCAAGAGGTGAATGTGACTTCACGCTGAGGTCTCAATCTGCCTACTCCTCAGCACAGGGGGGCAAGGGTTTGTGACTTGAGGCAGATTGAGGCCCCGGCGTCAAGTCACAAACCCTTGCCCCCCTGTGACAACACCTGAGGAGTAGGCAGATTGAGACCTCATATATATATATATATATATATATATATATATATATATATATATATATATAGAGGTAGAATTGCAAAACGATTTCTATTTATATTCACTGAACCATAAAACTTGCGAGGCCAAAAATTGATTCAAATGTGATCATTAACGTCCAGTATCCTTCACTTCCTCAACTCCACCAAAATTGGATTAAAAAAAATCCCATTTCGCTCGAATTATATTTCAGTATAAAAACATAATTCTGAAACATCATTTCAAACTAATTCACCTACAATCTATTCCTCTATCAATCAACCAGCTGTAAGCTCGTATATTTTGATTGGACGAGAAAGTTTTCACAATAGATACGGATCATTAGTATATAATGATAATTCGAACCGGTGGAAAATGCACAAAAACCGTTTATCGAGGAATTTGAGAAATTATTGTACCAACCGATTTTTTTAACTTCTCCAAAGGTAGTCATTATAGCTTCATTTTGTTATTTTAAATCAATTATTATGGTATCATCGAGTGCCTGTTGGTAGCAAGCCCATAAATACCCGTTTCAACGCGAATTGGCGGTATCAAATTCAGGAACGATTTTAAGTGTTATTAAGTAACTCGAGCCTTTGGCTCGAACGAGTTATTTCAAGATCACGGGCCTTAAGAGGTTAATGACAGATACATCAATAACGAATGAAAGCGTACAAGGTGTTCACGAAAACCATTATTACCGACTTGATATGGGGATTTGTCTCGTGATATCGTCGAGAAGAACTTCTGAAATATCGTATATATTTTTTTCTAAATCTTGACATATAAAATTGATCTGTCCATAACTGACGGTAATGGCAAAACTTTTCAAGAAGAAATATGTAATAGATTACTTACAGCTAATACATAATGTGAGTATTATACTTATGGTTTCTGCAGTATAATGCTATATATATATATATATATATATATATATATATATATATATATATATAGAAATAGTCTTTATTCCCTCTTGTAGTCCCATCAAAAAAAATTTAACACGTTGGAATATTTGTAGTGTCTTCAATCTCAGATGACATCCTTTCCAAATACTGATAGTGACAAACTAGCGTTGAAAATTTTTGTTCATTTTCTTCTTATTATCTTTCATCACATTTCACAGTTTCCCCAAGCGTTTAGCATACGTTTCTGTAGATTCTTCAAATATATAGTCGATGTTTATTTGAAAAGAATTATTGAGGCAATTTTACTCATCGAAAATGATGAAATAATATCTTCTCTCAAAACCAGGAAATCTCATTTTGTATACCTCATGATAGCAGGGCGACAACAACTGTTCGTATAAATAATATAAATATAATATATAAATTTGGGTATTGTTCCTACGGTGGGCTTCCGTCTGTCATCTCATGTCCCAGAGAGTAGTTTGAAAATGCTCCAGATAACAGTATTGTTTTTTTATTTTCAAAGTAATAGTAGTATTGATTGTTTCCTTTTTAAAACTGTAAAAATATTTCCACAATATTTTCAATCAATAACAAGTAATACGTCAAAAGAAAACACATTAAAAAGGTGCAGACTCCCTATAGAAATTCGACAAATTACTTATGTCTACAAGTGACCTTTCACTTTAATTCGATGTCACGTCGTTCACCTTAGAGGAATGTGGGTATATTATCTTTGAGACTGATGTATATAAATCTCCAACCTCGTTACCTGAAAATATTGAAAAATATAATGACCAAGATTTATCAAACGTTTTTGAGAAAATTGAGAAAGGCAGTGAAAAGTCCAAGTCCTCTTGAACGAGGATTTTTTCAATAATGTTTTAACTGGAAAAAGTCTCATGTAACACTTCATTCGTAAAATTCCCTAAGGAATATATCAGAACTTGAGAAGAATGAGAAATTTGGTGGATACAGAAGAGGCGGCCTCTTTTAGTATTGATGTACTTTATTTCGTTATTGGTTTGATAGTATTCATCACTATAAGGATTTCAATATTCACGAGTTGATGACGTAGTTTCAATAACGAACAATCCAGCATGACTACTTGGATTAGTTCAGCTAGCATCTGAGGAAATTGAAAAGCATATGAACCGAATGATAATCCCCTAATATCTCTGCTAGAGTGGCAAGAGATCACTAAAGAATTCCAAAAGAATACAATGTTCCCAGAAGATTGAAACAACCATGAACGTTTCATTCACCAACAATGAAATGGAAAATGAAAGGGAAATAGCAGACCTCTCGGGAAAACAACGAAATTATCTCCAGAACTATTCATTAAGATTTCATTGGGCCATAATTTTTCATTACAGTTCCTCGGAAGAAATAAACTTGATGCGAAAACACATTTCTCTCTTGCACCTGAAAAGAACAAGAAAACGAATTACTTTATGCGGCGTTAAAGAATTTATGAACGTTAAGTTGGCTATATTTAACACGTAGTTGGTATGCTGCAGAAATTACTTGTGCATTCACCCCTAAATTTTAACGCGCTTCCTTAATCCCCGCCAAATTAATAGTAATAGAAATTTAATATTTCAAACCCCGCTCGGAAGCTCGCTCCGGTTTACAAGTCTAACCCTTTTTAATGTTACAAAAGGCCTTAATGCAGATCTAGTGTGTGTGCTTATTGAATTTTCTGTTCGCCGCTCGTATATACCGTGGCTTAATCATCGCTTGATGATGAATGAAATCTATTTAGAGATCGTGGAGCAATGCAAAATCATTCCAATGACGGGTTTTACTTGATACAACCAGAAGTAGAAAACTATCCACTCGTGTTTATCCAACAATATTGGGATCATCGGGAGGTGAATCAATATGACTTTGAATTTGGTAGCCAAATCTCCCCACACCAACGATCAAATTGGGTTTATATTGATATGCAGACATTCATACACTAGAGGGTTTTTGTGGAGAAAAAACAAGAGTGAAATAGAAAAATAGAGCCATGAGACCCATATCCACTCTGGAAGTGTACCGAATACCGTGTAGTTGTTCTGTCTATATCGAAACCACAAAAAGGAGTATAAAAACGCGGTGAACCGAACACAAAAGGAGTTGTCGATATGGCCAAACACAAAAATCAGCGGTTGGAGGGTCATGATATTGACTTCGACAGAACGCAAGTACTGGATACTACAACCCCCATGGTCCTATGGGGAGGAAATGGAAATGCATAAACATAAAACAACTTCAACCGCAAAGAAGAGAAAATCAACATCTACAGAACATGGATGCCAGCGGTTCACAATACATTGACAGTCCAACTCTAGGTCCGATAAATAGTGACTCATCATCATCTGAATCATCTTACTGAAGACTCGCAATAGAGGAGTCTTCTCTGCCGCATCGCCTTTGAGAATGTCTGCCGGAGATGCAGACGAAACGTCAGGCCCAAAAACCTCTAGACCAGGGCTCAGAATCCCGGAAACACCTAACAATTCATCAGCTACCGGCCATGGAAGCTCGAGGTCTTTGATGAAAATTGAAATAAAAAACACTTCAGGCATACGGAACTTGAATCAAAAAGTTATCATTTATTGGAAATTTCTAGACAATAAAGCAGAAATAAAAAGTAGATAATTGGAAAATCTCCTACCAGGGTGATGTTTCATTCAAGAACTAACAAGATCTTGTGTGCTAATAGAAGTTTTGTATGGTTTTTTATTTAGAGAAGAACTAGCTACTCGCTCGGCTTCGCAGGGATGAAAAATGGTTATTGTATAATTCGATCTATCTCGTATCAGTGTTTCTCAACTATACTATGCTTATAAACCTTTCCCTTGAATCATTCCATCTGAAAAAAACGCATCAAAACCCGTTGCGTAGTTTTGAAGATGTAAGCATACATAGGGGTAGACAAACAGCGGAAAGTGACTTTGTTTTATACCCAGTAGTGATGATAAGCCAATAGTACCAAAAATGACGTCGTAACCATCTCGCTTGCTTCAAATATGTTCTACATTGAAACAAGAAATCTTGCTATGAAATTTCACTGCATGGATTTTTTTTAACGGTTACCAAAGTGACCGTTGAAGGGCTATTAATAGAAAATGGAAGGCAACAGTAAAGTGGATTCATGAATAACTGTTCCTTTCCAGACTTTATATTCCATTCATAATTCATTGATTTCGTAATTTCATAGACTTATCTGTGATTTCTTGATAATGACTCCAGCATGAGAGTTGAACAGTTCAACATTCTGATCACAGAATAATACCCGAAAAGACTACTTTTTATATTCCAGCGTCGTGATAGTTGATAGTTTTCGATATTCCATTATCTTAATACACAGATCCGATCTTCAAGAAATACTGTTGCCATTTTTCCTTCGTAGTTTTATGGGTTGCTAACGTACAGCAATCTGAAAGAATTAAGAAATAATATTGGAAACTGTACAAGTGTAGAAGAGTAGAAAGGGTAGATCAAACCCTGAAAAGTTGGAGAGTTTGGAAACCAGATCCGCTTCCGTTTTCAAAACATTCAAAAATTCTCTCTCATGTTAACGTTAACAAAGATAAGTATTTTTATAGATATTAATTCTTGTTGATAGTGAAATATATGAGTAGTTGGATTTTTTCATTCAGAAGGAACTGTTTTTGGGGTAGATTAAGACTCAGCCCTTCTACACTTATAGCTTCCGATTTTAATTCTTATTTCTTTCAACTTGTCGCTTCCTATATTTTCGACAAACTTTGAATATTTTATGTTTTCACGTCTGAACTCATCAAATATAGGAAGAGATTTCCAATATGATGGAATGTTCAACTCGCTTCCTACATTGGACAAGCTGTAGCTGTTTCTGAACTCGGAAGCATAAAGGAGTTCGTAAATGTGATGTAGATTCATAGTGTTCTCGAAACTACTTTGTCTAAGTTTGTCAAATTCGACTAATATATTCCTTATCACCAATTAAGTTGCGTCGGCAAACAGAGCCAGAAACTTGTTAGGGATTATTATCGTCTAACCGTGGTAAATAAATGGAGTTGCGACTCTTGTATATGGCGTACGGGTATATGGATTCGTAGCAAACTGAATCGAGATCATAATAATACGTTTTGCTTGTGATACGGCGATCAATAATGGTATTGGCATGCAGATCGGCAAATCATGTTTCGTACATTAATGCTATCTGACACACCTTTCATTCTATTTATTAACCAATTAAAATCGTTGTTCTCTGTCGTATCCCGCAAATGACTACCTATCATGAATAATGTCGAAAATGAATGGAAAACCGCAGCAATTATTATCTGGTGTCTTTGTTGCAACTCGGAAAGCGTTACAGATGAAATGAAAATTGCTCGATGAAAAAATTCTTCATTACAAGTATAATTGCTGTTATTTCGAAGTTGATTCCGTAGTGAATGTTTCATCGCGAGCTACGTAGTTAGTAATTTGTGACGGTCTTCGACATTACTAGACGAATCAACATAGAAAGGCAATCTGCTGTTGATAAACGAAGTTGCTCCAGGAGTATTAAGTCATTCCGAAGATATCAGCATTCAGGAACTGATATACCTCTTCAAGTGATATTGTGAAAACACTCAAGAATATCAAGCAACATGATTATTTTTGTGGAGAGAAGGAAGTTTTAAGGAAGTGATTTTTTCCTTTGTCTTCTCCAAGTCAATACAAAAAGAATACAAAACTTCTATAAAAAACCACATGAAATACTCGATGAAATATTAACTAACACTTTTTGCTGATGTGTTTATATCATTCATAGACGTTAAAATCATTCACAAAAACCAAGAAAGAGTATATCCAAAACAGTTACTCCCCGCCCTTTATGGCGCGACAGGCGCTGAATCACATACAAGTCACTTTTTATGCCATTTATAGGATATTTCCACACGAATAGATAGTAGTTAGCGAAAAAATATTGTGAGAATGCTCTATAATTTATCCATATGCCCACTGATGAGCTCAAGAGGAATTGTTCTCTGAGCGAAACAAGCTTGTCTGGTTTTGAGAATGAAATGTTATCGCAATGAATGAACTTTTCTGCAAACTACTTCATTTCTGTAGAAATATTCAATAAACGGTACCTGTTTGATGCAAGTTTCAAATTATTGGGTCACAAATTGAGCAAGAAATAGTGGATTTAATGTAGTTTAGACCCCGTCACGCTGTATAGGCAGGAGAGTAGCTGTTTCAGATAGATTCTTTATCACTCTTTCAAAAAGTTAAACGTCTAGAATGATTCATATATCATCAGAGATTGTTTGCTAAATAGTTGATATTATTTCTATTATATTATAGAAGTTTTGTTTTGTTTTTGTTTTGACGTCGGTATTGACTCAGGAAAGAAAAGGGCAAAGAACCATCTACTCAAAACTCTGATTATCGATGTTAGCTTTCGGGGAACGATTCAGATTCATCTGTTATTTTTATAGGAAATACCATCGAGAATTGTTATTGTTTCGTATAATAGTTTTTGAATACCAAAAATCATATGATCAATGAAAATTATTAGATTCTCAATTTCCCTGTTGTTCGATTAAATTATGCAAAAATCATACTTTATTTTACATGAATGGAAAATTACTTCAATACTGAAAAAAAAGCATACAGTTGACTGCGTACTGTTTCTGGTTCGCAGTGGGCGGCATCCTCGGATATCTGATAAACACTTGTCACGTTTTCTTTTTCTAGTCTTAACAAACCGTGTCTATGAAGAAAAATATTCATTTAAATTCAGATTCCTCATTCTTCCTCATGTCCACATAAGTCGCCAGGCGATTTTTTTATCACCCAATTTGTAGTCCTAGCAACATGTAACTTGAAAGTTGATCTGAAGATGGTGTGGTTACACGGGGCAGAGTAAGTGGTACTTGGAAGACAGGCTCAAAGAACATCAATACCACGCAAACGGAGCAATTCGTGAAAGCAAGGAAAAACAATTCCGAACAAGAAGACCACGTAGGTGAAAAAAAATGGGAATAGTTCCAAGAAACGTATAAGCATTGATAATAATTTGAGCTTCATATATTTCAATATGGCATAAAAATTATATTACCTAGGGTTTCTATTTTTCATCCGTCCCCTATTTTAATAACCTTTTTCTAATCACTCGGGAATACCTCCCAACTGATATCTTTCAACCCAGTGTGGGTCTGTAGTCTTGTTGGGTTAATTCTTCTCAAATTTGGGTTTGAAAAAAATTATTTGTAATGGAACTATTGTAATTATTGATGAATGCCATTTCCCTACGTTGAGGTTGAAAATATGTATGAACATTATAGTTTGGTTGAAATTAATGCGTTTGGCATACCAAAATAACAAATCCCAGTTGTGTCACGAGGATTGCTGAGAATTACTCACCGAAATATTGGCAGCATTCTGAACAATAAGAATGGACTGGCCCTGATGTGAGGCAGTACGACAGATTGGAGAATGGCTGATGAAAAGATAACGCTTTATTTTTGAAAACTGAACGAAGCAGTTAATAATAATGATAATGGTCCTTATCATTTCCAATAACAAAAGAATAAAATTATACAAATTTCTCACCATTTTCACCTGACAATTGAATATTGGAAATAAAAGGCGAAGTTCAATTCATTCAGCGAGAGTATCACTGATGACTTGCTCTTCCACTTAACCCTGAGTTATTATTAGTTATTAAGTTATTGAAGAGGATCGAAGTTTTGATAGAAAAAGTGGATAGCTATATCTGTTGTGTGAGTTATGTACTGAGAAAGTGTGTGGTAGCTGGAATATCGTGCCAGGATTAGCTTGTATGATATCGTTGGAGTGTACACGTTAGCGGGGATATGAAATTTCGTAAATTCCGATGACTGGAATGACGATTTGAGTAAAATGGGTTGGAAAGTTTCAACGGAGGTCAGGAAAGTTATTTCCTACCTCCTCTTCTGTGAACAGTCGGTCACTTTCCAACCTGAAAGTTTTTTTTTCCTTATTGAAGCCGTCTGATCTGTCCTTCACTGCCAGGTCTCCGGATAGCACTTCAGTCTCTAGGGCTAATTGCGCTTTGTTTCCCTATACTTTATTACACCCATTTCAACAACCTTGTCCTCTGCCCAAGTTTATGTAGGTTGATTGCTGGGTGTTTGTCATATTCTTCTGGATCCGAAATTTATTTTACATATATTTGTTGCCTTTTATGATCCAGCCAGAGCCTCACATTCGCAGAGTATGTGTCGAGCTGTCTCTGTCCCTTTGTTACATTGTCTGCAGCTAGGTCGCCGTTGCACAGCCCTATCTTATTCAGGTGTCCTTTGAGTGGACAGTGTCCAGTCAACAGCCCTGTTATAATCCCTATCTGATTCCTGTTACACTGAAGTCTTTTTCCTCGACGGTCATTTTATGAAAGTTCTCCCGTGAGCCCTACTGGGTGAAGGTTGGATACAAACGAGCATATTTTTGAATGATTGTGAATTATGTTAATTTTGACCGCAAGAGGAAAAAGTGGTGGGAAGGATTATCACCAAATGAAATATTTTGACACAGATTGGGATTTATCTCTATTTATTGGTGAGCCCTGAAAAAGAACCCATCTACAGATAATTCTAATTTTTAAATTGAATTTTCACCCATTCATAGGTTTTCTCTTACAAGATATCATGGCCACTGATGAAGCTTCACTCATGGTTGGAAATAAGTATTTTCAAATTAGAAAGGAGCGGGAGTGTATAAATCGTATAGAAATTCTAATGCGATAAAGCCCATTTAACTAGATCGCCTCCATAAATCTGGATCATCGATGATGCTGTGCAGTAGAATAGATTTATTTCTCGGGGTATCCCTTCGGAGAGTTTCCAATTCGTCAGTCCGCATCAGATAAGTTAATGAAAACCCTTCCGTAAAGAATGGCCCGGTCCCGCAAAATTCTCGCTTTCCATTGTTTTATGAGGGAAATTTCGTTAGCATAATCCCCGAAAATCCTCGAATCCTCAGTCAGGGCTTTCATTCCAATGTTTTTTGCATGAGGCTTTTATTGCAAAATATTTTCAAAGGGTTTGCGAATGATGAAAAATAGCCAGGCGTTGCAAATTAAATTTCTTTAAAAGCTTTCTATCGGCAGTTATCGAACCGAAGCTGGCGTACAAAGTGGTCTGGCTTTTTCTTTATTTTCGGTGTATTCGATGGAATGGTAAAACAGACGTGAAGTTTGCTGTGCACTGAAAATATTCGTGTTCAAATGTGCTAGAGATCTGTCGTTAGTAAAACATTTTTTTCTTCCTTGTTTTCTCTTCAGGATTGATTTGTGTAGAAGCAATATTCAATCAAATAAAACGATCTGATATTTGGGTATTGTTTAATAAAATAAGTGGTCGTAGAAAAAAAAGTGTACATTACTTGTGCAAAAGTGATTTTTCGCATTGGGTTTGTCGCACTCGGCTTACTAAAATATTTCTCACTAGTTTGAAAAATGTCAGTTTCCGCACTAGTAAGGTAATATATCAGTGACTGACAGTACTGCCAAAAAGAATTTGCATTTTTTGACGGTAGGTGGTGGTACAAGTGTGATTTCTCAAAGTTGCATTCCTATCAAAGTGATTTTTGGCAGCGACGATCTTACTGGCTAAACTCATGCGGGATCTTTCGTTCACTAACAGAAAATTATTGACACATAAAATCTCCTTAGACAACACCGCCTGATAGAAAGTTATCAGTTCAGGCTAGTTTGATACTTCAATTTGAATTATTTGAAATTTGAATGCGTTTGGAAGTTCCGATAGTATCAAATAGATAATTGAAAGTTTTGTCCAATTTCACGTTTTCCTTCATCTCGTTCCTCATCACGTTTTTATTGCTATTGTTCCTGCTCTGGAGTTTGATTTTTCACCTGTAGTCGCCTGTCATGGCGAGTTTTTTTGTGGTGTTGGTGCAGAATCCAAAATCCATTTCGTAAAATAGTTACCGAAGGTGAATGATAAAAAAATTTTTTTATTTTTCTTCCACGTAATTATAGCCTCCTTATTCGATAGCTGAAGCATTTTCGAAATGGTCAAAAGCTTCTTGAACTCCTATTTTCTATATAGCCGAGCTATTAAATGCCCAGTTGGTGGCTGAGTGAGCAATAACGTTCATTATATTCGATTCACCTCTCCCATTGGCGGTTCGCACTTGATAGCTATATAGAAATGGATTGTGAATTCTTTCTTCGCGGATCAGTTTTGAGATTCTTGAACTATGGACAAATTGACTTTCTCTTGATGGTAAAATTGATGAATTCAAACGGTAAAAAAAAACTTGAAACTCTATTGTCGAAAAACCAATTTGAGAAAGCCCGATAATTCAAGATCCATTCATCTCTTCAATTTCTGAATATCACCTTGTACCTGTCTAACGAGACTTTCTCCGTAACGAAAAATTATAGGTACCGACCCAGATCACGTCTTATAAAATAACGGCACCCAACTTCGGAGATTAGTTCATTCAATCGATAAATGAAGGTGCGAAATTATTCATTACTATTTCTTTTCTTTGCCGCAATCTATCATCGCTTCCCTGCTGAATAACGCACTTTGTAACACAACAACATCAAAGTTGCATTAGCAGAACAACCGCCGCGGAGTGAAGTTAGTTAATTGCGTAAATTAATAAATTTTCAGCTTTTCGAAGAGGGGTTATTAGAGAGCTTGTTCATTGAAAGATTGAGACGGTTGAGTTCTCTATATTGCTCTTTTTGAGGAAGACATCCTACTTGATAGTTGAGACTAACTGAACAGATACTGTTTATAAATTTACCATTAGTTATCGTTATTCCCGTTTGGCTTTCTTTGGAGAAATATCGAATACAGGTTTCAATACTATCACTGTCAATTGTTTCACACAAAGAATTATTTGGATCAGTCGAAAGATCAATGGGGCACTAGTGCGGAAAGTACTTTCTACACGGCTGTCAATAAGCCGTCAAATCCATGAATCCTGTGAGATTGACAGATGTAATTATCAATTGATCTTCCTTATTGATATTATTTATATAATAACTGGACTGAGAACTATTTATTCATAAAAAATAAAGAAAAAAAGTATCGACGCCAAAAATCGAACCCACAACCTTGCGGTTGTCTTACCGGATTCTCAACCAACTGAACTAATTCAGATTCGAATTATTGTTATCAGAGATACGTACTTATAACTTGTAATTTGATTTACAATAATCGAATTATAATATTTCTTGTATTTTCATTAATTTTTATGGTTCCAAATAATTCAATTCGTTTCCCAGTTGTATTCAATAAACACTTACTTATTGTAATTTTTTCAAATAAACCTTAATCATCGTTATTTCTTCATTTCATTATAAAAACAATGGTGAATTCATGTGGTCTTTCTTTAGAAACAATATTCAAACAAATTGTCACCAATAAAACGTAAGTTTAGTCAGGCAACTCAATATACACGATCTGATATTTACATATTTTTAATAAAATAGGTGGTGGAAGGAAAAATAGAGAACATTACTATGTCAGTTCCTTTACAACTGTATAGATAAAAAATTTAGTTTTTTTTCGGAAAATACACGAAAATCTTACAAGAGGATCCATTGACTTACCACAAAGAAATGGTTTCATTTTTACAAATTTGTTTTATATGTTTTTTATATTTCAGTATGTTCAATCATGACTGTTGTACTTATCATCTTAGATGACAATCATTTCATCGACATATATTGATATAAAAAGGAATATCTGCTAGTCTGTCCTTTTTTCGTCCTTTGTAATATAATATTATGAAAATTATAATGATAACACAAATATTCTCTTTTACTTTTGAGTAGAAAGAAGTACATGCCGGCTAAGAGCTACCCAGTTAGCACAAAACGATCTCAGAGATGTTGAAGTGCTGCACATTCATGTTTCAGATCACAGCCTTGAATCGCAATTTGACTCACATTGACATCCCATTAACTGCTATTTCGGACCCTGGTGACCGGCTTCAGGCTTCACTTTGTGTTGCACAATTCAACTCTGAAAGAACTGAATGTGAAGTTCTTTTGTGCTTCACAATCAAACGCCCATAATTGTGATTGTAGCAGTCAAATGAGAGGTTGAAACCAGCTCACAATTTTCAGAATGTGAGTCACATTAAGATTCACTCAGTAGCTCACATTTCGATAAAAACGATACACTTTCTGAAGTGTGTTGTGAATCGCCTAGATGTCACTTCTGTTGTAATTGCGATGTATCTTATTAATTCACAGATATACTGTGCCACTTATTGGAGCTTCCATAGAAACTTCAAATGATTTATTTCAAATATGTAATATAAATAAAAATAAACTCTGAGCAACAAAACAAAATTCTGAAAGAAATATTCTCAAATCACAAAGAAACTTCTATTTTTTTTTCTTTCCTGATCTTCCTCTGCTTGTCATGGCGGAGCAAATCTTTCGTCAGAATCTCAAACTCTCTGCAAGTCAATTCGAATATCTGACAAATTGAATCTGAAATCGAAAATTCAGTTTAAAATTGATATGGAAAATTTATACACGAAATTCAATACATAAATTCTGTGATAATCCGTTGTAAATAATGATTATAAACATGTTAAAATCCATTAAAGGTAAATATTCCAATGTATGAAAAAGTGGAAGAAAACATGCACATTATGTTCACTCTTAAGCTACCGATTTATTTCCACTGAAATTCAAAAGACTTCTCAAAAAGCGGACTTGAGTGGTTTCTCTATACATTCATGAATGAAACACTTGATTTGAAAAACATTTGCAAAAATGTTAATTTCCAATAAAATTGTAATAAAAATGAATCCACATGAAAAATAAACTAGATTCTTCAGGAGATAACATTAAATTTCAATAGATTAGAATAGAATTCAATCATCATCATCAAATATATGAATATGAAAATATTACTGGTACAATATTTCATCAGACTAGTCACAGAAAAGGTTGGTTGTTTATATTCTATATTCAATGTATAGATTCATATTCAATCAAAATTCATTAGCAAAGTAAAATGTATTTTTCTAAAAAGAGGTTTGATAAATCTATTTTAAACATATTGCATATTGCAGTTCTCGATATATCACAGTATCCTAATTTATTGTCAACAACAAGGATCAAACTTGAATAATGTCTTGTAACATATTATTTTTCGTAATGTGTGACTCATTTTCCCCAATATTAACTTGTTTGTGTGAAAGGAGTGTGAATATTAGGTTCTACTCAACTGAACCTCTTATATTAGGGCTATTATTGTGCTTCCTCATGTCAATTTGCTTGACATTGACATAATTTCAGGAAACCAAGTCATACACCCATTTCAATAAGCTTTGTAAAAGGTTTCAATATGACTGTTTTGTTAATGAACAGCTTCAAGCATCAAAAAGTTCGTTGAAAGCCATCTAATCAGATGGCTTGATGACTTGCTTTCTGGATAACCACCTTCAAAATCGTTCAATTTCTAATCCTTTATTCAAATTTGAAAAATGTACTGAAAAATGATAAGTTCTTCATCTCTGAAAGATAGGATAAAGGAGAAAGGTTAATAGCCAACATTCATCGTTTAGTAAGAATTTCTATCGATTCATGTGAAAAACATGGTAATTAGGAACTTGGGTATATTTTAGTAGGGGAGAATGAAGTTTGAGGAATTATTTTTTTTGCTTTTTTCTTTGAATCGAAAAATTGAAATTACTACTTCTATAAAATAAACAAATAACAAATACTCTCTGCTGATAGGTAGGTGTTTATCATTCAAAGACGTTTTATTCATTCACAAAAAGGAAGAATGAGTCTATCTGAAACAGCTACTCCCCTTCCTATATATGGCAAGACGGGCACTGGATTACATAAAAATTACCTTATCTTGCTCAATTTGTACGTTAAGCATGTGAAAATTGAATCAAATAGATTGCATACAAAGGAAATACCTGCACAACGAAGCTAATTTGTAGAAAAAAAATCTTCCTCTCCAGGAAAATATTTTTTCTCCGATTGACAGCAAAAATTGATGTTGAAGACATATATCAATCAGCAAAGTATTACTTTTCCTGCCTAGGCAGCAAAGTAATACTTAGCTGATTGATATGTGTTTGGAGGAGTAAAAACTTCTAAGTCGCTATCACTGTACATAGTGTTGTCAAACTATAATTACAACAATTCCAACAAATTGCGATTCCTACAAATTTTGTTTTAATTTTTCACAAGAGGAAAGATAAAAAGATTGCGAGAATTGTAATAGTTTGCAAATGCAATATCCTATACATATATCTTCATAAACCATCGGAGAAAAAATGATATGTTCAACTCGGCAGCAAAGTAGATTGACTGCCTAACTATCAGCCGCGGCAGTCAATCTACTACTTTGCTGCCTAATAAAACAAATAAATTATTCAAGCCCAGAATTGTTTGGTGTTTAATGAACGTGTTCCATAATTTATCCATTTTTCTCAAGAGATAATTCTCTCTGAGCAAAACAAGATTTTTTTTATCTGTACTATCTAATGAAATATTATCCTGATGAGTGAGATTTTTTTCCACAAATAACTCTATTTTTGCTTTATTGTGTAGATATTTCCTATGTATGCTATACATTTGATTAAATTTTCATAGCCTTGGTATACAAATTCAGCAAGAAATAGTTATTTCTATGTGATTCAGTGCCCGTCGTGGTGTATAGGTAAGGGAGTAGCTGTTTTAGATGAACTGTTCCTTCCTCTTTTGTGAATGAATCAAACGTCTCTGAATAATACACAAGTATCTACAGAGTGTATGAATTTTTTTTTATTTCACTTTTATCATAGAGGTTGTGAATTTTATTTTTTGAGTCGGAGAAGAAAGTCAACATGGAGAAAAATGAATACTTGGTTAAATTAAATAAGTAGTTGTTTGAATGAAATCATATTCACCATATAAACATTGTAGTATTTGGTAATCACCAATGTTATGATTATTATTCTTCAACCCCTTCTAGCTGCATATCATCGCCACGGAGTTGGTCTTTAATTTCCCCATAGCTCTGCTATGAAGACTTTGACAGTTGATGCTCCAATGGTTAGAAAATACTTCGTCTGAATAATTATATATAAGTATTGTTCGAACTTCATATCTGAGGTGGAAGAATTTTTGTTTTTATATTTTTTCTGAGAAATGTAACTTCCAAAACTCCCACAAAAGTAAATATAGTGAAAGGTTACAATTTCCAGGAAAACTACAGAAATATAACAAATATAAGTTTAAATGCATGCTGTATAGAATCATATAAAACATTGTTGAAATGAAAGGTAACAAATTTCTGAGAACATTTTTAATTTCTTCTCCAAATTGAAGAGAAAAAAAGTTATTTATTATACAAGGGAATCGGTAGTATAATACACATTTTCTTCTGTGGCGGGAAAAACGACGATTTGATATTTAAAAAAAAACATAATTTCAACACAAGAAAATTCGACTGTTGTACCGAATAGTCACTGAAAAAAGAATTTTATTCACAGACGACTATATATATATACTTATAAAAAAGCAAAACTTTGAACTGATTTGTACCTTAGCATTAGGCATTCCAGATCACGTGATGTCTGGGTGCATGGCAAACACCCACGGATAATAGAGTATACGTCACTGTAGTTTATTTTGTATGCTGGGTTCACAGCAAAACGGTTTGAGCATTTTGGAAAAGTAACGCCCCACCGTATAAAGAAAACCACAATGACGTGGCATTGGATGACCGTATACTCTATTATCTGGTGCAAACAAACACCAGTGTTACCATTTGCCATTTACCATGGCAATCACACTTTTGTGAGAAAAACAAACGAAAGTTTCTTGTCAGTAGATGCCCCCGTGTTGGTTCATTTCGTCATTCGACAAGAATCTGGAATGTAGAATGTCTAATGGTAAAATTGAGGTTATGTTCATACCAATTTAATTCAATAGGATATATCTTATACTGAATCTTTTAGGATTGAATAAATGAGTTTCACAGTGGTTATTGAAAAAATTGAATTGTTGTATTTTGTGACTGACTATGAGAAATCCCAGGCGAAAGTTGACCACGCGATATGGATTCCTTTTTCCCTACAATTTTAATGTATTTATTGCCACTTACCTTTTGCATCAAAACTCAGATCAGCAATTCAAACCCACAACGACCTCAAATAATAGTATATATAGTCACAAATATTTTTCAAAATATAACTTATTTTCAAGCAGTCCATGTGAAAATAGACTGATAAAACACAACACAATCAAAAACAAAAACGGGCGAAACGAATGGCAATGGCAGCAACCAGCAACAAGTAGGTAATGCGAATGCGACTGTGTGGAGGGTGCGCAGATGCATATTTTGAAAATAAATGAGCTTCGGTTGACATTCAACTCACTTTTCACTACTTTGTGAGTCCCAAATGTGAACCGTTTAGTGAATGGCATATACTGCCCTGAGACGAAAAAATGTGAATCGACGGAAAATCAATTTGTGATTCAGATTTGGACATCCTTGGTACATTGAATAGCATCACAGATCCACGTCTATTTGTGCATCGTTATAGCAAAAAAGTGATGATAGATAACTCGTTTGATCGAATTCCATTTCCCTTTACTGTAACAGAGATGTATAGATGAACCTCACATTCCAATAGAGTAAGAGGCAAGAAAGTGACATCGCATAGATGTTTGTGTTAACTGGGTAGTTGAATCATAAAATAGTAAACGTTTGTTCCTTGAAACGTTGCCGTAACCACACCACAGAAACTTGCCATATTTAAGTTATCAGGTGTGCTGAATGCACCGGAATCTGCGGTCAACAAGTTCAATCGTACCCAATTTGTTACGTCCGAAGCCGGAGCAGTGAGTATAGTTATAACTTGAAATAGTGTTTGCAACAGTTGTGGTTTGCGAAAGGAACGAATGAGTTTCAATGTGGTTTAATAGTAGAGTTTACTTTGTTCCGGGAACGAATCCTAGTTAGGAAGTTGATTGGTTTAGTTTCAGAAAGGAATAAAGGACGCAGTGAAAATGAATTGTATTTGGTGGATTTGGGAAATTCCTAATACTGGTTGTATTCATTTGAAGAATACAGTTTTGAAGTGAAGATTGATCTTCAATCTTCGGAAATACTGATCCGATTATGAAAATTCTTTCATTAACAAAAAGCTATCCTATTCAGGGGTAAATAGGCCATAATTCATCATTATGAACAAAAATTCAGTGATAACTAATCGTATATGTTGAGCAAGTTGGAGAAAAGCGGGCGAAATGTGATGCTTTAACGGTGTGCGCTGAGTATACGGTTCGGTATAGACGAACATAATGTTCATAAAAATTGTCGGTCTATTAGGTCTACAGAAAAGTCCGTGGTACTATTTTGCGTTCATATTTGAATCACTACAAAGGCTTTTTTGTTAACGTATACATATGAAATGTTTCGTCCTGAATAACTGACTGACGAATTAAGGCACAGCGTAAACCTCTGATCGAAGATATCTGAAACTTTGAGGGTGTGTTCTTTGTATAACATAGGCATCCGATAAGTGAGTCTTTTTCGAAATTCCACCGCTAAGGGCGTGAAAAAGGGGGAAAAATGGAGTGCGAGCATTTGCTCCAACTTTATTCACTCTACCCATTATAATATGATAAGTATCGAACTTGTCTGTGGTTCTTCTCAATTAATAATCATATATTTTGTACAATAAATTTTGGATATTCATGTATTCGTCATTTATTCGTCACGATCCCAACAATAATTACTGCCAAAATGAAGCCAATCAAAATGATGAAATGAATTACATCCCCAGTGCACGCTTTTACTCGAAAATTTGTTTTATAATAATGCGTCTCTATTCAACGTATTCACGTTAAATTACACTTCCATTCGTGCATTCAATTTTCAGACAGATTAACCATTAAATTGAAATTCTTTCTTTTAACGTTCATTAACTGTCACATACTATAATCCTTTTAAATTAAATCGGTCTTTCTGAATTGAAAATAAATGCGTTTTTAATTATACCGCGTCGTAAAAACAATAAACAACGCATGCAAAAGAAATTAATCAAACCCTTTAACCGATGTTTGTACAAGCCGACTTGTGAGGAAAAACGACAATTCCCGAATGACCTCCACTAATGTTGATGGAACAGGTTGCTGGGTGTCAACTACATATATTTTACTCTTCCTAAATGACAAGGGAGAAACAGTGGTATCTCACATATGAAAAGTGTTATTGGTTTAGAACTGAGTTACAGAGGTGAATATAAGTGTAGTGTCCATAATCCTTTTTATGGCAGGAGCTTGATTTCATCTATATAGAGTTTCAAATATTTCGGATCTCGATTTCAGAACCTTTGTTGGTTCCCTAGTTTACATATAATTATTTGGCATATTGTTTACGATTCAGCTAACAGATTTTGACGGTTGAAAATACTGGTCTAAAGAGATTATCTAGTCATCTTCACTATGGCGAATGTAGAAACACAACCGTGAGAAACACTGAAACCAGATCATGGAAACTGGAAAATAAAACTTCCTATGTTTTTATACCACTTACATTTTGTAACTAACCTAACAGTTCCGACGAAATCAGCCAGGATAACCATTGGCGGAGACGATCAAATTGAAAGGCTGGTTTCTCAAAATATCGAGCTGAAGATGATGATGATGATGATACAACTGTCAATGATATTCACAAAACGCGCTGAAATGATTGACAAAATATTGTGCTACTAAAAGAGCATCATTGCGGAGATCAGTTTGGTTCGTAACAGTTAGACTAAAAATATTCAACTAATATAAAAGGAACAGAATCATCTGGTATTGTCGTATAGTATTAGGGTTAGGAAGAACTTATAAGCTGCCAAAACAATCTGGAATTATAGAGAATAAAGAAATTGGCCAACTAGCATAGGAGCTATTTCACTAGAACCAGAAATGGTTGAGAAATGTGGTTACTGAAAGGACCAACAGAAAAACTAATCCTAGAACTAATCATATCCAAGTTTTACAACGGATACCTCAGTTTTAGATGAGGCTAAAAAAGTAGGGATAGCTTGGTTTTGGTACTGGGTCATATAGGGAATTCAAACTGAATGCTGATTATTTTGGCAAATACATATAACCACGGTCGTCTACAAGCTTGTTCGAGAACATGACGGTGGATTACAAGACCTGGGTTTAATATAAATGACAGGCAAGGCTTCACGTATGGACGCAGGTTCTTTCTACCTGCCCGAGAAATTATGGTACCAAATTGAAAATAGCGAAGAGATTCGAATCTCTCAAATGACTTGATTTTATCCACTCAATTTCCGTCTTATATTGACGAAATGTGACCCTAGGATTTTCAGCTGTCAATGTTGGAGTTGTTCTTAGGAAATGTATCGCCAGAAAGTCCTGACTATTGCCAGTTTCCCATCCCATTTGCTTGCGGATTTTTTTGTCGCTATTTTGGATTCAATAAATATATTATGCTGGTGGTGGTTTCATTTATTCATTTACATGCATATTAACAATCGATTGATATTCAACTTCCAAGGTGACCCTCGAAATCGAGCGAAGTTGATTTTCTTTCTTAATCACAATCCGTGAGGACATGCAACTTCTTATTATCATATTCAAGTTTCAAATTGATTTCTTGCAATTCTCTTTTTAAGGTTAATGAGGAGAACTGGTAAATAATTCCAAGTGAAATATTGTTTTTATTTGCCCGTTACTTCTCCTTCAAGTTCATCGTGTGTATTAACAAGTAATTTACATATTTTTTCTTTTCGCGAGATCCAGTTTTGAGTCGATTAAAAAAAACGCGCAGTAATTACTCCACACCAGATCAATTTATCGAAATACTTTATTGTCGTCCTTTCTTGTCTTTCTCGATGAAACAGTGAAGACGTCGTAAAAGGAACGTTATTATATCGACTTCACATGTAAAATGCCGCCGTTGACAAATGAAATATTTAAGATAAGAAAATATGACCGAAATGATCCATTCGCAGTTGTAGTCGGTGCCCATCTCATTATGTGTCGGTTTTTATGGGACCAGGTAGATGGGTTTTATCTTAAACATACCTTTGGTTTTTATGGTTGGACGTCGGTAGCTGGATTCAGGTAATTAAGAAGTTAGACTTTCGGATTATCTCTCCACTCTATCGAAATCGTAATAATGGACGACTATTTTATAATTCAGTCATTAGTCTTCCATTATACACCGCAAGACGATTTCATGGGAGCGTATTTCTCAATTATCTGTCATTGTCTTGAGTTTTCGTAATCTGGTAAACCACCTCTTTGATCTGCAGTTGCTGAGAAGGTAACGAATAGTGTCAAGTCACTTATGAACTGCCAATTACTTCACGGTGGTGTATTAGTTCACTTCTTCGAATTGCAAGCTAGTTTGATCACGATTGCATATCAACTTTGAAGGAGTGTGAAGTTCTCTTTAATTTCCGTTGGGTCCTAAGGACATATTCCAAGGCTAGTGTAAACAACCGTATGCATCATAGCTTTGTCATCAACCTTAGGGATATTGCGCATATCTGTTTATTATGACATGAATGATGTGAAAACTCCCATTGGAGGTGGAGTGAATTATTTTGATGAAATATGAATCAAATCAGAAAATGTATCATCAGAAGGAAATAAATTGGTTTGAGAATAATTATTGAGAAGGAACAAAGTTGAAAGTTCCAGTTTCAGCAATTGTCTTCCGAAGATGACTAGAAAAACAATAGCAGATGCTAACAAATGAAATGTCATGAATGAAAAATGTCGTTTCAATATCATTTTAGTTTTTCTTTCACTTTTTTCTTGATTATTCTGAATATCATCTACTCTCCAATTTCTACAATTTTCACTAACCGCTTCCATTTTTTCTGTTGGATACGTTTTTTGAAAAGCTCCACTAGAACTGAATATGAAAGTGTGGACCACTACAATTCAATGAGGAGCACTATATAGATTTGTGTATTCCTTTATACAAATATATGTATGTATTTTTGTTTTCCTGTCTGCAATGAAAGCACTGAAATTATTGTTTTGTATTATATTTGAAAACCTATAGCCTTATTTTAACTGGTGGGCTTACATATAAAAACTCAGAAGTTGTGATCCTGTCTGCCAATTTTTTATTTCAATAAACAATTGATATTTAATTTCACTCGATCGGCATTCAGAATGTGAAACGAGTTCATCTTGCTATTGATGATTTGCTCTCTCAAGGGAAAGAAATAGTACATTTTTTACCTGGTAGAAAAAGGCTTATATTCCTGGACTGTGTGCAATCTTTAAAATCGTTCAGGAATGTGACTCTTCCTACGAGGCAAACACACCTTTTTTTCGCAAATCGTTTAAAATTTGACAGATATCAATCAATTTTGAATAAATCGAGAATAATTTCATTCACAAATGAATGTTGCTTTGAAATTCGTAATGAAATTACTTTGGTTACTGTGGAAACGTATTAAGGTTGAATTCTCAAACTTGACGTTTATAAATCATTATAATTATTATAAGTGATGATGGAATTTCCATTTCTGGGACTCATCCAGAGCTGGTTGAGGCAGTGAACACTGCTTCATTAAAATTATCGCCAAAGAAATCGAGAGAAGAGTACGTTTTGAAGACTATCGCAAATAAATGTTTTCAATCTTTTATGAAGAACACAAGCAGAAAATATCATTTCCTTAACAATAAGTGAATTACTTTTTCTGTAGGAAATTTTGTCTGGAATGTCAAAACTACCACTTCCCATTGTGTAAAATCATCTGGTGAAAAATGCAAATGTGCTACAGGGTCGAACTAAGAAATTTAATTTTGCATATGTAGGGAGGTAGTCGTAACACTTTTCCCTTCTTCTCGTTTATCACAAACTCTTTTTTTAAAAAATTACTTCCACCCTTAATTTTTTTTTTTTTCCCCTTTTTTTTTTTTTTGGCCAGTTTTTTTCATTTTTCGCTTTTTTTTCTTTTCCTTCTTTACCCTTTTTTGGGGGTTTTTGGTTTGAATTTTTCCACTTTCAAACTCTCTTTTCTTTTTTTTTTTATAAACCAGTCTTTTTTTTTTTTTGAAAAAACCCCTCTTTTTGGTTCCCCCCCTTTTTTTTTCTTCTTTTTTTTTTTTTTTTTCTTCCCTTTTTTTTTTTTTCTTTTTTTTTTCTCTTTTTCGGGGGTAGGACCTCCTTTGGGGGGGTGTCGTCTTTTTCAACCACCTCTCTTCGGGGTGGGGTGTTTGTTCTTTTTTTTTGCCCTTTTTTTTTTTTTTTTTTTTTTTTTCTTGTTTCTTTTTTTTTTTCCCCCCCCCTCTTTTTTTTCTTTTTTTGGATATTTTTTTTTTTTCCCCCCCCCCCCCTCCTTTTTCTTTTTTTTGGGTTTGGATTTTTTTTTTTTTTTTTTTTTTTAATAAATTTTTATTTTCCTACCCAAAATGAAGTTTCCAATTAAAAAAAAAAAGATAAAGAAGGGGAGTTTTTTTTCTTCTCCTCTCCTCTCTCTCTAGAAAATTAACTTTCTTCTTCCTTTTTCTTTTTTTTTTTTTTTTTTGTGTTTTTCTGGTTTTTTCTCTGGTCTTTTTGGTTTTTTTTTTTTCCTTCGTCCTGGGTATCAGAAGCAGTGGCTTGATTTCTGCAACACTTCTTGCTGGCCACCAGTAGTTGTTGATATGCAATTCCCCTTCAGCTCTTGATGCAACAACAACAATAGTAACTTATCTCGAAAGAAACCCGCCGCAATACAACTAGCAATCGTTATTAAATAATTAAAACGTACCCTTGATTAGAATTTATTGAAGTCGATCGTATCATCGCATCGCCATTGATTAATAGAATTCCGTGGCAAGTCGGTATATATATGACAGCAAAACTGAGCCTCCGGTAACGAATACGTAGCTGATTCAAGTCATGCTAGTAGTTATAATTAGATTTTTTCCATCACAAAGCTGCATGTGAACTTTCGATGGTATGAATCGATGCGAGTAAATTAAAATGCGATAAAAAGATTATTTCATTCGACTACAATGGATATTTTGAATGAGATTCGTTTATAGATGTATGAGATTTTTTCACGAGGCAGAATAATATTGCTCGATAAATTTTGCTCCGGTGAATCCATAACGGGTTTTTGAGGCAGGAGAGGAGTGCGGATGCCAGGCCAGCACTTGCCGGCTAGAAAATTGAATGGAAATGGGCTGTATATTGGATGAAGGGGTTCATTTTCTAGTCGATACCACGGGGCGAATTCTGACATGTTCATTGTAGAAGTGAGAATTGGTTTTGGAAAAATATCTTGGCAGAGAGTTCTCGTTTGAAGTGGAACATGTTTATCTTGTCTTCAGGATGACTATAAGGTCTGAGAAAAATGAATGCGTCTCGAAACCTCAACTGAAACGATGGACCATTTTTCAGAAAAACAAATCAATAGCTCACTGAGATATCTATACTGTTTCAAAGCCCCTCTTATAGATATTTCTCTCTTCGATGGCACTACATAGTACTGATATGTTCTAGATCAATTGATTCCTATCACTATCAGTGCGGTATTTGAAAAGAAATCCTCAATGGTGGATCTATCCACTTCGAAGTCTTCTCTATTTTTTTACATTTCTGATGTCCAGTGGGAATTTGTCAAATTCACCGAAGTTATATTACCAAAGATATTCTCTCTTTAGCATGAAAGGATCGTGATCCACTGTCTGAAATATCATTTGAACCCGAAGAATGCCAAAAGATTCCAATCCAGTAGTGCAGCTTATCCAATCCATCCTGACACAAACTCAGCTACTTTTCCAGTTGCACACTGGTAGTGCAGACCATGACTGAAAAAAAAACACCTACTAGGATAAGTTTCAACACAGTGAACACATAAAATAGGTGTTTTTCAATCTGAGTATACTCACAAAGATTGCTGGGCATATACATCATTAGTTCTTCGCCAAAATTGATTGCATAAACTGTAAATATTTAGTTTGTAGAAAACGCTTTTTCCACTTGATTTTAGAGTATATATAGATAAGATAAGAGATGGAATGTAATATGCCTTCTGGTACTGAATCTTCAAAGCTTGAAAATCATACCTACCGATTTTCGCCCCACCTTAGTCTAGCAAAAAGAATGAATTTGGAATCTATATACTTATAGGAAGGCAGCTTCCTAGTCTACTTCGAAAGTTGCTGCCTTGGCAAAATATGTACGTTTCTCTACTAGAAAAAAAGTTAGAATCAATAATGTTTGAAAGTCATTATATTGTGGTGGTAGACCTGAAAATTCAGACTTTCTAAACTTGCTTTCGGTAGATCAGTTTTTATAACTTACGCCTCGATTTATGGCCACTGTTTTCTTGTTTGAAAGTCATTATATTGTGGTGGTAGACCTGAAAATTCAGACTTTCTAAACTTGCTTTCGGTAGATCAGTTTTTATAACTTACGCCTCGATTTATGGCCACTGTTTTCTCATCCCACTGAGGTTTCCTATTTCGCAAACTTCTCTACGGTTCCCCATCTATCTGTAATTATTCTGTATTCTGTTTGTCACGACCATAAAGCATTCGCCAAAATTCATCACTATTTGAAATCTACTTGTCTGCTGCACAAAACATAATAAATTCTCTAGTTACATGTCGGAAATCACCTATCAGTAATGAATCATCGAATAATCAAATCAATTCTGCAGTCTAGTTATTGCCTAGTTCTTGTATCGAACAATTTCCGTTATCTTTACTGAACTATGCGTGATTACAACAAATAATTATAGTGTAATGAACAATTTACAGGGAGAAAATATCGTCAATACCGGATTTCCTCAATCCACTCTCTTGTATTGATAGACTATGAATTGCTTATTAAGTTTTGAGTTATGTTACTAACTTTGTAAAAGTCTATTCGATTGCTTGGGTTCGTTCAACTATATAGGCTCACAATCGGTAGCATTTAAACATTCCCCAATAATAGTGATCGGTTTTTGTTAATAATATCTTAAATTTGGTCATTTTTATAATTTATGTATATAGTTCTTTCCACGATTGAATTCGCAAGTCAAATTTTGATTTCCTTGTTTTTTTATTTTTCGATTCATATGTATCCCATTTTTGCTTGGTTACATTTAAATTTTTGAATCTATTGCAATTCGATGTTGTCATTAGAATTAAAACAATGAAATTTCTTGTAATCATATAGTAAAATATTAACATTCAAGCCTAAACTCATTGCGAAGCGACAATTGTGTTTATTACTTGAATTATATGAAATTGAATGTAAGAAAAAAATTGATAAAGTCAAATAAACGCACCCTGACGTCAAAGCTCATATCGATGACAGTTTTTTTACATTTGAAGCGTGGTTTCTGTGATAGTTGGTTTTGTTGTTTTCCGATTTCATCGGCAATTAGTGTCTGCAATATTTTGTGGTTTGCAATCACAAATTGCCTTCAGATAGGTTCGTGGAAGCATCATCAAACGAGTGTCCATCCGCAGACATTTTCATGGTGATGAAATTCACAAAGGACAGCGATCGTTTCAATGCAGCTGAATTTCGAAATGTTATAGCAATAGAAAAGTACTGGAACACTGCTGTTTCTATTTCGGAAATACTTCAAATAATTCTCTCAAATTAGAGCAATGTTACAATCACATCATAATTTGGAAAATTATATTCTTATTTTCCAAATCTGAAATGAAATGTATATCTTCTACAATTCGGGAGACATATGGGGATAATGCCACTGGTAACAGTGCAAAGTATACCCAGAACACAGAGTTCGGTCCACAAATCATTCAACTTATTTTTTATGTAGAAAGTTTTGGAGGTGGTTGTAAGTATGCACTGAATTTGAATTTGGGATACCAATATTCAATTTGAAATTTTTTTGTCTCTCGTGTTATTGCTTATTAACCTGACTCCCTGCATATTTTTCAAAAAAAAATAGAAAGCACTCAATTGCTTTATTCGTTCTGATCGAACTTTCTGATTCTTATTGAAAAGAAAACTGGATATTCTGCATGAAGAAAGCTTCTTTATCAGGTATAACTTTTTTGTGAATGCACGAATTAAGATGAATCAACAACTTAAAAATAGTAATAACTTTTGGTGGTGTTCCATCGGAATTTAATTCAGTGAAGGAAATAAAGGAATCTCTGAGAAATATCTCTCTTCATAATCCAGATCGAATCCCCCTTTTCATAAATGATAAATTTTTCACTAATCCAGTTTATGAAGGTAGATCCGACGAGCTCAAGGGGTTCAACTGATGAAATATTCAAGAAATTATTCATGCCGAATCAACAGCCGGATGAGGGGAAACTCTCCCCTGTCGAAGATGATCTTCATCAATCGCTATCGGACGCCGTATCCTATTCGGAGGAGGGCATCTCGAACACACGTTTATCTGTTCTGAGAGTGTCATCGAGCGATTTTATTGCCAAAAAATAACAACTTTTCGATTCGATACGGAATTTTTTGCTGACGTTGATAGGGGATTTTGCGAAAGGCCGTGTCTAGAAACACGCTAACGTGGATATTGGTTCCAAAATTCTTAGACACGAAACGCATCATATGAAGAAAGTGACGTTAAGTTTCGCGTGGATTTTTCGCTGTTGGTTAATCCACGCTAATTGCGTTTCGACCATTCCATTATCAATATCAATCCATGCCGATTTCGCGTGGAGCATCATCTAAAGTATTGTTTATAGAGATATAGTTAGTCAATGCCTGTGCAAAACGGATTTAAAGCGTTTTCGTTACGTCATCTATAGTTTTATATCGAATATTTCCCTCATATATAAAAAGTCCCATGAGAGCAATGCAATCATCGAAAACTTACAGCGGTAATTGCATTGTATCGAAAACTAACAGCGGTAATTGCATTGTATCAAGTCACCATAACAACACATTTGAAACCGTATCGCGAGACGTCAGTAAACAACACAAATAAATGTCAGATATACTTCAAAAATAGAAAAACATTTCGCGTTTTGGTGAGTGCTCCATACAATCTATAGAGGAAAGTATAAATGAACAAAAAATAACATTTCCTTGAGAATTTCTGTATTCGTGAAATATTCCAATGAATTACATTCGTGCATAAAAATGACCAGATAATTTTGAATTCAAGTGTGATATCTTATACAAATTGTATTCGGTTATTTTCATATTTTGTAAAAGAGCCCTCGTCCTTCGCCAAAATATGAAAATAAACTTGCAATTTTTAGATATCACGCTTTCTTGCAGAATTATCGGTAATTTTTATGCACTAGTGCAATTATAATCGATAACTCCGTTCACTTGACAATCCACGGCAAAGTTTCCTACTCTGAGTTCTGTCTGTCAGTTTGACTGAAATGTTGAAAGAAAGATAATGAATCTTCAAAATAGAGTTGGCGATGGAAGTTCATGAAAGAAATGGAAATTTGGGCATTCAAATTAATTTCTAAACCTGAATGATTTACGGACATTGACAAAAAATTCCACTTCTGTTTCTGAATTGATTGCCGTCTTTTGGTATTATGTATTATGTAAGTAATTATGTGATTTTGGCCACGAGGTTCTTTAAAAAAAAACGAAAGAGAAGACATGACTTGGAAACGAAATCAATAGTGTTATCTAATCGTAGTATGCACCTTTTCAAATGATATTTCCATATGGTTGACAATGCCTAAAGTATCCTTGTGAACAATCCACGGTATTCGGGCGTAGAGGATTAATGCCTGCTAATATCGTATGCCAATTTTTAGTTGTGAAGATGCTCTATTGATTGAAACAAAAACAAAGTAGTATAGAGATATATATTTTCGGAAAATTTATAGAAACTCCAAATGAGACATAAATAATTATTCTTATAAACGATGAAATTGGAACCTTCGGTGTAAAAGTTGAAACTTTTCCTAGAGATCAATTACCCTAACACCAAACTGATATTTTTGCACTCGACGCGCGGAAATATTTCAATTATTTTTTTAGGTTAATAAATTAAAAAAAAATATATATTTCAACGGCCACTACAGTGCTACAATCGTACACATGTACAGCGTGTCTCACTTTTCATGGAAACACCCTTAGTCCAGTCTATGACCATTTTTCCGTGTATTTATCCCATACAGCACCAATTCGCATGAAAATTTGTATCCAGGATCTACATACACTCTCTTTCAAAATCTACCCTGTGCCGAAGGTTGCTTTCTCCCTGGGGGTGGATGCCACCCCTTCTTGGGGGTGAAATTTTTTTTATTGGAAATAAGTAAGGAAATCAATAGATTGACTTATTCTAAGCACTTTTTGTTCAATGAAGTTTTTTCTGAAAAGCAATACTTTTCGACTTATTCGCGAGTGAAATTTTCAGTTTTCAGTCAAAAAAAACACATTTTCAGATCCTTTTACGCGAATAACTGGAAAATAATGCATGTAATCGAAAAACCTGCAGAGAGCAAAATTATAGCTTTCGAAAAAACAAAGGCGATTGTTTATTTGTGATGTATGCAAACCCACTACGAACTAAATAATTGCTTGTTGAAAGTTGATTGGTATTTTCAAACGCCAAAATGGAAAGTTTCTACGTACAATAACCAAAAACCAATCCATTTTTCGGGAAAAACTGATTGGACCTTTTCTGAAGTCCTTCAAAAATCCTCTTTTCTGTTATTCATAAAAGTTTCTAGCATCCAAACTGACCGAGGTATGAAGGAAATAATGTTTAATCCTATTTTTTCCTTGAAAAAAATTGTGAATAACTCATCCTTGCTTTCCTCCCCTTAGAAAAAATCGTTGCCTAGTGGAACTATTTGTATATATACATATATAATATACATATAGGTCCACTAGGCCTGATATATAATTACTATGTATATTCTTCAATATACTAATGTACATACTCTAATTTCTACAAATATTGTTTTTGGTTTTTTCCCCATAACTCGCTTAGTCTTCAAGCAATCAGATCCACCAAAAAAGTATTTTGTAGCTCTTTCCAAGAGCTATAAGCTCATTCACATTATTCTTTGTTTCAGATTATATTTTTGAAAAGGTTCATGCTGAAAGGGCTCAAAAAAGGTACTTTGCGCGAACCCTCACAATATTTGACTAGCCATATCTTACTCTATTTTCATCCTGCAGAAAAAAATGAAACACCGAAATTTTCAGAGAAGAAAAGCCTTCAATTTGGTACTGTAGAAAATTTTGCATATGATCAATACTTTTCGAGTTATTTCGAAGAAATTGTGAATCTTCGCTGAATTACGTATATGATTTTTTCTCTTCAATCTCAATTTTTTCCAAAACTACGTACTTTCAATTGATGAAAAACTCAGAACTCATTGAAAGAACATAAAATGAAGTGAATTATGGAGTAACAACGATTTTTTGCAAAGGGGGAGAAGAGAGGATGAGTTATTCACAATTTTTTTCAACGAAAACATAGGATTCAACATTATTTCCTTCATACATCGGTCAGTTTTGATTGATGCTAGAAACTTTCATAAATAACAGAAATAAAGGATTTTTGAAGGACTTCAGGAAAGGTCCAATCAGTTTTTCCCGGAAAATCCATTGGTTTTTGGTTATTGTACGTAGGAACTTTCCATTTTGGAGTTTGAAAATACCAATCAACTTTCAATAAACAATTATTCAGTTTGTAGTGGGTTTGCATACATCACAAATGAACAATCGCTTTTGTTTTTTCAAAAGCTATAATTTTGCTCTCCACAGGTTTTTCGATTAGATGCATTATTTTCCAGTTATTCGCGAAAAAGGATCTGAAAATGTGTTTTTTTGCCTGAAAACCGACAATTTCACTCGCGAATAAGTCGAAAAGTATTGCTTTTCAGAAAAAACTCCATTGAACAAAAAGTGTTTAGAATTAGTCAATCTATTGATTTCCGCACTTATTTCCAATAAAAATTTTTTCTCCCCCAAGAAGGGGTGGCATCCACCCCCAGTGAGAAAGCAACCCTCGGCACGGGGTAGATGTTGGAATAGAGGGTAGGTAGAACCTATATCCAAATTTTCATACGAATCGGTGCTGTATGGGATAATTACACAGTTTACACTTTTTTCACCGTCATAGACTGGAGTACCTCGTAACTTCCGTAATTATCGAGGTAGAATGATGAAATTCTGAGGCTTGATGGAAATGCTGAGAACGCACCTACCAGCTCAACGATATTGACCTAAGACCTGAATAATATACACTGCCCGTCACTCGCAATGGAACAACCGATTTTTACTGTAAATCATACTATGAGGCAAAATAGATTCGTGATCAGTACCCCCAAGTTACTACAGATACACCTTTTTTCTTGAAAAAAAAGGCAGTCCTGATAAATCCAAATTCATTTCACTTTTTATGGAACCATCCCCGTAATAATCGAGGTAGGATTATAATATTTGCAGAATCGCTAGAAACATCAAGAATGCCCAGTTCTCCGCTAACAGCTGCGGATGTTACGGAGGTTTTTTCATGAAAAGTGATACCAAATTGAACTCTCCAAGAAAAAGGTGATTTGGTGTTTTGATCACGAATCTAAAGGAATTTCCAGACTATTTTGCCCCCTAGTATGAAGTACCGTGCAAATGGGTTGTTCCAGTGTATATAACTCAGCCCAACACCATTGCGCTGTGTATGTCATAGTCAGTCGGCGTTTTAGTTGCTGGTGTTGCTCAATTTTGCAAATTCACCAAATGCTCTGGCTCAGACTCACAAAAATATGCGGGTTTCATCTTTTTTCTACATAACTCAATTTTAAATGGTTGATTACATTGCATCTGAAATGAAGTATCATTCCAGTTGAATTTATAAACTCACCATTCATTAATAATAAAGTTTCTATTTTACCCAAAAAAATCTGCAAAACCATGAATTTTATTCGTTCGTTTCTTTAAAACAACACATTTAAAATCATACCATGTGAGGCAGGAATAAGATTGTATGGATGGATTCCTGAAATCCTTCGACCATTCTTCACGAAATCACTTTTTATGTCTCAGAGATATTTTATTCTTCTCGTTAAATATCGAAAAAGTAATATCCACGCAAAATCGGCGTAGATCAATCATAAGGCGCAATTAGCGTGGATTAATCAAAAGCGAAAGATCCACGCAAAATTTTAACGTCACTTTCGTCATATGACCAAGATCCACGTCAACGTGGTTCTAGACACGGCCTTCGCGAAATCGTATTGACCTGCATCGAATCTGGAACACTAATAGACGTGGACATGGATTTGAGTCAGAGGATTGTTTGCGGAAATTATTATTTTATCCGTAGGATCGAATACGGATTATTGTGTTGGACGAGTCAGCCCGCAGATATGGACGATATAAAAACGGGCAGTAGTTTACGGGGGAAATAACGATGTTGGTCGGTTTCCACAGTCGTCGTTGATAGTTTTTTAAGTATTCGGGAATAGGGTGATTAGAACACTTATGACATGCGATCAAACAAAACAGGTGTTCTGTAGCTAAATGGTCGTTAGCTTTTTCGACTGTTACGAAAAACGAAATTGTTTTGGATCGTTTAGATTGTTTTCGAGCGTTTTCACAGGAACAGACAGTAGTAATCAGCATTAGGCCATTAACTCAAATGCTGAAGGTTTTAGAGACCACCGTGCATGGTTTTCATTGATTTAGTAGGTAATATCATGAAAATGGCAACTGTTGTTCTTTTTCTAATTCGTACGTGATTTTTTTAGCTCTACACTTTCATATTATTTTTCCAGTTTGAAAATTCATTCGGTAAGTTTCGACAGGGTTTAATAAATATAAACAGTGGAAGTTCGAATTAAGTAGTACCATTATTGTTGATTATTTCAATGTATGTCTAAAAATTTTAATAGAATTTGCGGCTCAAAAACTTGTGATAACGCATTTGTCGCGCTTCTTGCAAGAAAATTCTTGTCGCGATTTGTTTATCTTCTGTCCTATACACTCGCTATACAGTGCCGAGTGAGGCACGAACAGGAACGCGTTTTTTGTGCCTTTTGCAAGAATATTCCTGTCGAGGCTTGTTTTCCTTCTCAACCTTCAAATTGACGTTGCCCTACAATTTCACGCATTTCGCTAGTTGTACACTCGGGTATTAGAAACAGATTAGGCATAGAAAAAGGAGGAAAACTAGTGTTTTTGTTTGAATTCGAGTTTGAATTGTATAACGAAAATGAATAGACTGAAAATATACAGTAATAAAATTTAGGTGTTACGTTTAGTGTAAGAATTTGGAATTATGTACTTCTTTTTTGTTGTATTTGCTAAAAGCAGATATTCCTTTTGATCTTTGAGAAAACTTTTATATCATGTTGTTATCTAGTTCTGAATAAAAAACAAAAATTCATTTAAATCATGATTTTCATTTTAAAAATCTAGCGATTTAAATCATGATCTCAATCGTGTTTTCAATCACTTGATTTTAATCAGCCCAACCCTGATACGCCGCGTAAGACACGACATCGACTTAATTTCGCAATTTTTTTTCAAACCAATTCATTAGTATTGTTCAAAAGTATCTCCATTTCAATTTAGTGCATCACTTTCATTCTATTTTTGAATTAGCCCCTCCCCTAACATTTTTTGTAACGGCGCCCATGGTTGTAGACGAAGACCATGTTTTCTGAAAAATGTGCGGAGAAGTCATAGTTCATTCCAAGAATGACCTAGTGAATTTCTATATTTGAATCGGGTGAGTCAAACCAACAAACTGTAAGAATCTCTTCGGAATCAAATTTTCAACCCATATTTTGCGTCCAAAATACAGTTTTCTTCGGAAAATTACGCTGCCACCATCGAAAGAAGACTTACATAGTACTGTTTGAACGTCATTATTTTGTGGTGGATCGATATTTTTCCGTAGTTTTCTGGGTTTTTAACCTACCACAATCTGAAAAAATAAGAATTAATATTGGAATCTATACAAGTATAAAAGGGCAGATTTTCAATCTACCCCGAAAAGTTGCTGCGTCTATAGAAAAACAGTTCTTCCTGGATAGAAAAAGTCCAATTACCTAGTCAGCAACTTCTCGTATAACTCAATTTTGCCTATCCAAAAAATAATAATATAATAAGAACTAATATATATCAAGATTGCCTACAAGAGATATGGAAAATCTGTCATCAGCTCATCGATAATACAGATTCTGCAATCGTAGTTTCAGCAGTTTTCCTTAATCCATCCATTTTTGTTGATTAGTTGATGTCAACAACCGCCCCACAGGTATTGCGCCACATACTTTTTGGATTTTACAATACAAGTATGATGTTGCCTATGTAAAGAAAATATGAAAATAACCGAATGCATATCTGGTCATGTTTACGGAAGCGCTGAAGGGCCATACTATTTTAAATTTTATTTTCCTATGATTCCGACTTTTAAGTCGGAATTCCGACTATGATCTCGGAATTCCGACTTTGATCTCGGAATTCCGACTTCAATCTCGGAATTCCGACTTTAATCTCGGAATTCCGACTTTAATCTCGGAATTCCGACTTCAATCTCGGAATTCCGACTTTTATGTCGGAATTCCAACTTCAATCTCGGAATTCCGACTTTCATCTCGGAATTCCGACTTTTATCTCGAAATATTTGAGTGATACCCAAATCAATAAAAATTCATGAATCGTGCCTAATTTTTGAAACATTAAGTTCGTTGTAATTAACTCATATGAGTTATTTTAGACCATGATCATAATAATACTCAAAAAACTATAAGGTGGGCAATTAGGTAATTATTTCAATGCGACAAAAGTAGAAAATTCATTGAGTTTCAGATTATGAAAATAAGGATTTCATTTTATTCCTAAGACTCAAATATAAATCTATAGTTCCATCCATATCCATCTCTTCGTTTTCTAAGCTAATAACTGAATAGCAAACTAAATGGTATAAGCTCTTTGTCACCAGTCATATTATTTTTACATTTCTATTCTCTTGAATGCATCTTCTCCTCCTGAAGATGCCAACCTTTTTAACGGAACTCGCTTCGAGTTCGATTAATACAAGTTTGGTCTTATGCTAATTCAGGAAATGATGTTGGGGATCTTTGAATAAACATGTCAGTTAACTTGAAACCCCAACATATGTGGTGACTATAGTATTTACTTTTCCAAATTTATTATTTTATTTTAATATTTCAAGCTGCTATTTGCATGGAAATTTAGTATGTCATGCGATTCCTATAGTAATTCATTTTCAACATTTCTTCATTCATTTTTATTTCCACATGTTTCTATATTTTCAATTCTTTTCGTTTTGTGGTTTGATTATATTTGATGATATTGAATGGACCCCAACTAGAAGAGGTGGAGTTTCAGAAGAAGCTGTTTTACGTGTATATTTGATTTTTCGAACATCATTTTCCGATAGTTCATGGAAATTTGGATTGAACATTGATTGCACACTATCAAACAAAAGATATGACAATTCCACAGGAGAAGATGATCGTTCAATTAGGTGGATGTCACCAATTTGTGAACAATAGGTATATCATTACAAACGAAAACAAAATATGCCTAGAAATTCAAATTATTATAGTAACATTTGCGGAATAACCGCACTTGTGAGGTATCTACATCAGATCAGCGAAAAAACTACTCATTCCTAGAAACAAGATCTGAAAAACTGTGCTGTACCAGACACCCGTATAGGAAATGATGCATGTACAAGCTTATCCAATCCATCCTGGCACAAACTCAGCTACTTTTCTAGTTGCACACTGATAGTGCAGGTCATGACGAAAGAAAAAACACCTACTAGGAAAAAAATTCAACACAGTGAACACATATAATAGGTGTTTTTTCATCTTAGTATACTTCACAGAGATTCCTGGGCATTCATGTCATCAGTTCTGTGCCAAGATGGATTGGATAAGCCGGTTTTCATTTACCAAATCAGAATGATTACTCCGAACGTCGGAATTCCGACATAAAAGTCGGAATTCCGAGATAAAAGTCGGAATTCCGAGATAAAAGTCGGAATTCCGAGATTTAAGTCGGAATTCCGAGATAAAAGTCGGAATTCTGAGATAAAAGTCGGAATTCCGAGATTCAATTCGAAATTCCGAGATAAAAGTCGGAATTCCGAGATAAAAGTCGGAATTCCGAGATAAAAGTCGGAATTCCGAGATAAAAGTCGGAATTCCGACTTAAAAGTCGGAATCATAGAAAAATAAAATTTCAAAAAAGTATGGCCCTTCTGCGCTTCCGTACATTTTTATGCACGAATGTAATTCATTGGAATATTTCACGAATAAAGAAATTCTCAAGGAAATGTTAATTTTTGTGCATTTATACTTTCCTCTATAGATTGTATGGAGCACTCACCAAAACGCGGAACGTTTTCCTATTTTTGACGTCTATCTGACATTTATTTGTGTTGTTTACTGACGTCTAGCGATACGGTTTCAAATGTGTTGTTATTGTGACTTGATACAATGCAATTACCGCTGTAAGATTTCGATAATTGCATTGCTCTTATGGGACATTTTATATATGAGGGAAATATTCTGTGTTATCCACTTTTGAACAAAGGATTTCTTCGATTCGAGTATTCCATGCTCACTGCCAAATATCTGGTTTTGGTGGTATTAAAAGCACTGGTTCGAATAATTGACAATCATTTAGTACTAGCTTCGGTCAAGGCTGGAAGTGCTACATAGCGAAGATAAATTACAAAAATTTTCCATCATTGCATTGGATTTTTCGTTCCTACCGTTGATCAGTCTATGCACCTGCAAATTTTAATCTACTGGCGAATATAAATTTCAATGAAATACGGCCATACGGCCGCTCGTAACTCAGGGAATGTTACATTATCGAGTCAACACAAATTACCACCGACCAATTTTAATTTATATATCTGTAGGTATAATAAGTATCTATTGGTCATCGGTGTTTTTGCGCAGCCATCACGTAGTAATTTGTAATTACGGCTTAATTGGTATTTATAATTGACTGTGCTCTAATCAGTGTCGATTTCCACGTTCTGAAATAATTTATATTGGCATTATTCGTTTCGCAATGTATGCCCGATAATTACTTAATATTGTGTTCGCTCATTAAGGTCATTTTTCAATGAGGTGAACAAAATGCCGGACTCGAGGCGCCATTGATTTTGATGCGGGAGAATGGGATATTGCACCGAGAATTATTTCACGATATTAATCAACGTTTGCTACTTGTTAATTACGAATCCTCACTAGAATAAATGGTGCATATTTCTCTACGAGTAGCCCTGATACGATTCTCTTCTGCGAAGTGAGAAAATGGTGTAGTCAGAATTTTGCAAATTTTTCCATGAAATGACATATTTTTCAAATTTTCTTTACTTATAACTTTATGATGATGAACAGATTCCAACAGCATTCTGGAGAATGATAAACCGAAACCTGCTGGATCCAATGGGGTAGTTGAAAGTTAGATGAAATTTGAATTGATGAGATGATTGAATGGCATATTTTTCATATTTCATCCCCTTATAATTTTTTTCAAAAATGAATCTCTACTATTTTTTTTCGATATTCGACATTGAAAATTTAACAAAGTTGGCCTCTAAAACGAGGACTATTTTATGAAATTGGGAGTACTATTAAACTTTTCGAATATCTGGCTGATAAAAAGAATAATTCTTATTGGTTGAAACATATATGCCTGCCAAGGGTTATATATATATATATATATATATATATATATATATATATATATATATATATATATATATATATATATATATATAGATGGTTCATATAAACAATGAAGAAAAGTCTATGAACAAAAGAACAGACTTGAATAATCTCAGTAGGATATATTCCTACCTTCTCACATATCAGAAAACAAAATTAACACCACCCTGTAATCAAAATTTTCCTCCTTGAAAAAATGAAAATAAAAAATTGTCACTGTCATTCATTTCCACATTTCATTTCAAAATTTTTTATGTTAGAAATTCCAATTTTATTAGATAACCTCACGTTTGTAAGTGTTCATAGTGTCGTTTATACCATCATATTGTATTTTAATATATATTACAGTTGTCCTGAGGAAGGTAGCAATAAACTACCGAAAGCTTGACGAAAACAAAGAGTCTTCTTTGACGCCCTAACAATTCTGACTGCAACCCCGCTAAAGCTTCTCCAGTTACTATACAGCCAATCAAGATTCTTTACAAGTATATATATATATATATATATGTGTTCGGATAGGTTTCCGCGGTCAGTTGTGTGTTGTTGTTGAGTTCGGGTTGAACCGCGTCTGGAGTTTTGTTCTCGACGTTTCGGCTCCGATTTTGGAGCCATTTTCAAGAGGTGAATGTGACTTCACGCTGAGGTCTCAATCTGCCTACTCCTCAGGTGTTGTCACAGGGGGCAAGGGTTTGTGACTTGACGCCGGGGCCTCAATCTGCCTACTCCCCAGGTCTCGTCACGAGTTCTTTCTAAGGTCTCAATCTGCCTACTCCTTAGATCGAACTGAGGTATCGAGGGATGTTGGGTAGGATTTATAGCAGCGGGTGCTACTAAAGGACCGTCGGATGTCTTGGTGGGGACTGGGCATCTGGAAATTAGGGGTTTCCATGCAGTTGGAAGTCTCTGGCCGTCGTCACGTTTATTTAAGCAGGAAGGTCGCTTCTCGATTTCGATAGCCTCGCGAATTATACGAGCTTGTAGTGTTTTTGCTGTGGCGATGGTCTTAGTGTTCGCAAAGTCTATATTGTGTCCTGTCTCTTGATGATGTTTGGACAGAGCTGAAGATGGGTCTGATTTTCGGACAGCAAGTTGATGTTCGTATACTCTACTTGTCACTCGTCTGTTGGTTTGGCCTACATATGTTCTATGGCAATCAGAAATACATAATAAATAAATAAATACAATATAAATACAATATATATATATATATATATATATATATATATATATATATATATATATATATGAAATACCATGTTCTGATTGCCATAGAACATATGTAGGCCAATCCAACAGACGAGTGACGAGTTGCTGTCCGAAAATCAGACCCATCTTCAGCTCTGTCCAAACATCATCAAGAGACAGGACACAATATAGACTTTGCGAACACTAAGACCATCGCCACAGCAAAAACACTACAAGCTCGTATAATTCGCGAGGCCATCGAAATCGAGAAGCGACCTTCCTGCTTAAATAAACGTGACGACGGCCAGAGACTTCCAACTGCATGGAAACCCCTAATTTCCAGATGCCCAGTCCCCACCAAGACATCCGACGGTCCTTTAGTAGCACCCGCTGCTATAAATCCTACCCAACATCCCTCGATACCTCAGTTCGATCTAAGGAGTAGGCAGATTGAGACCTTAGAAAGAACTCGTGACGAGACCTGGGGAGTAGGCAGATTGAGGCCCCGGCGTCAAGTCACAAACCCTTGCCCCCTGTGACAACACCTGAGGAGTAGGCAGATATAGACCTCAGCGTGAAGTCACATTCACCTCTTGAAAATGGCTCCAAAATCGGAGCCGAAACGTCGAGAACAAAACTCCAGACGCGGTTCAACCCGAACTCAACAACAACATATATATATATATATATATATATATATATATATATATATATATATATATATATATATATATATATATATATATATATATATATATATATATATTTCCAAAATAACAATTGTATGAACAAACGAACAGACATTAATCACCTAAGTGAAATATATTCTTATTTATTGACTCTAGACAAGAACCTATCCAATAGTAATATCAGATTCAGTAATTCAATTGCATAATCAAAATTCAAGATAGCCACAATTTAGTAATACTCCAATTCAAATTTTACCAAATTAGTAACTAGAATTCAGTTGGTTACACACTGACACCCCAGGCCCTCAGATACAACTCAATTGTCAACTTCATATTTCAAATCAATGTCATACTTCAATTAGTATAACTGACAAGCTCAGGTGAGAGCAACGTCCAGATTTCAACCTGAAAAATTTTAATCAAGTTTTAATTATGTATCATGTTTCATCGTCAACAATGTCCCATCATTTCATCTCTAACATCAATGTAACCATCCTCAAATAAGATGTAAGTCATTAGTAATTAATATTTTATAATTACATTACAACTTTTTCATATATTATTGTAGTTTTCCTGATGATGGAAATAAAATTTTCCGAAAGCTTGGACTAACTTGACAGAGTACTCCTTTACTTGCTGAAAGACCCCACTATCCACTGGTTCTATTCTCAACTAGTCAGCAACGACTACCCTTCCTCTCTCTCTCTCTCATATATATATATATATATATATATATATATATATATATATATATATATATATATATATATATATATATATATATATATATATATATATATATATATATATATATATATATATATATATATATATATATATATATATATATATATATTTGACATAATGAAAATTGAACATCAAAGGTTTTCGACCATTGAAATGTGTATTTTGTCTCGCGTTACCATGAAAATTCAGGTATTTATCGGAATGTTTTTCCCCTAGGGGTAACCTTGAGCGAATTATAGTGGAAATTGTTTTACGTTAGCACAGGATGTTATATGATGATTGACATAACAAGTCACATATTCATTTTGAGTAGAAGTAAGCAAAATGTAACGTTCCAATTCGGCACTAGAATAGCAGAATAATGAAAATAAATGCAATATTGAGCCACATCTTCATTTAAGAGCCACTTGACACTTCACTATATCCATTTTATCATGTTTAAAAAAGGGTGTGTATTTTTTGATGCTTTGAGTACGGATCTTGTGAGGCCTTGTTGTTTCATTGCATTACTGGCCTTTTAGGGCGTTGATATGTCCCCATCAAGAGAATTTCTTATTTTTCGGATCGGGTAAACCTGAAATATATAGCAATTTGGTTATATATGGGTATATTTGGTTATATTTCCTATGATCGCGAAAAAAATTCCGGAAATAATTCAAGAACTATAGTGATATTACAAGTGGAAATCTGTTTTTGAGATTGCCTCATAAATTTAGTCATTTAATCATCATTTAGCTTCATGAGAACCGCCATTTCCATTCACCACACGTCTGCCATATACTTTGTAATCAACGTTACTCCACATTTTTTTCAGTGCATAAACTGTAAAATGTTTTTTGAACTCCTGTGTTTCAAACTTGCAATTCATGGTCACCTACTGATGAGGAGCTCACAAAGGAAGCTCTCTTCAATTCATCAGTCTTGAAATCATTCGTTAGTATGTGATCTATCAAATTATAGAACTGGTTGAACATGTTGGGTGGGTTTGATTGCAATTGAAAGCCTAACGTGCTGCCTCGAAACTAAATAGATACGATGTGTTTGCGAATTGAATCTTTGATGAAATGATTAGAAGGTTTTTTTTCGATATGAATCGATTCAGTGATATTGAAATTATCGTACACCAATTTAGCGAGGTGACTATTCCCAAATAGAACCGGTATGTTCAGAGGACATATTGATAGTCAAGAGAATGGGATAGCAAATTTTATATATTCATTTCCATAACGGGTGATTTCATTTGAAAAAGAGGAATATACAGAAGCAGTAGTAATTTTCTTTTAACCAACATGAAACGAATCCAATAAGTGATTTATGAGGTGATATATATATATATATATATATATATATATATATATATATATATATATATATTATATTCCTGAAATTCCGAGGATGAAACGTATATAAAGATATCTACCGATATCTGTTGGCACAAACGTGGCTCAATGTGTAAAAATCAAAATTCAATTCAAGGACAAGATGACTCGAAAACTCAACTTGAGAACTTTATAAGCCTAGAAGGCGAGGAGTTATAACTTGAGAAAGATTCAAATGACGCAACATAATTTTTACGATTTTGACAATTTATGTGTCACTTTTCAAAATTGAGGGATTTTTTAATTTTGTATTTCCTCTTAACGCCACATTTTCAGAATCAGTGCTGAAATGGATTAGTTTATTTTTATTTTTGACGAAAAGTGAAACAAATTCTTTTAAAGTGAAGAACGAGTTATTTTGGACACTCATTCAGTGTCAGGTATCGAAATAGTTACATAAATCACACTACCTCATCAAAACTTTCTCCTTCAAATAACTGTTTGAATGTCGTCAGTTTGTGGTGGATGAATTCCTTTTCCCTTCGTACTTTTTTGGGTTGTCAACCTACCACCACAATCTGAAAAAAATTAAAATTATTATTGGAATCTATATAAGTGTAGAAGGGCAGATTTCGGAGTTGATTAGAAATCTGTCCTTATACACTCGTATAGATTTCAGTACTAATTTTTTTAGATTGTGGAAGATTAACAGACCAAAATCTACGGTGGGAAAAAACCTATCCTTAAATATCTCATTTACTATGACGATTGTTTTCTCATGGTATGTAAATATTTGGGATAGTAAGTTCATTAAATGTTCTTTCTATAAACATTTATTACTGACTTTACCACTTTCGTGTCATACTTCGGAACTTCTTCAAAAATGTTCGTACGGTTGGAATAGTTTTTGTTGGTGTCATCTCTGCTGAGTTTATTTCCATTGGCTGGTGACATATAAGCGTTGAAAATTTAGGGTAAATTTTTTTTTGTGAATTGCATAGTGTTTATCATACATTTCTATGGATTCTTCGGATAGAATATATAATGTAGAGCGTCTTCCGTCGTCCCTTCAGTATCATTCCTTGAACCTGGACCCTTTCATTCACTGTTTCGTATTTTAACTTTCAAAGTACATTCACTACTAGTTTAAAAGTTTACAAACTTGTAACAGGCGTGAAAGTGGCAGGCGATAGGATAAACAAATTTGATACTAGGAAAATTCCCAAGAGTAGTCAGTGATAGCATTTGAAATCGAAACAAGTCTTGCAAGTAACTTGATAGATAATTTCATTTTCTGCAAATCGCTAGGAAATTTTCACATTCGGAATTTCTTAAAGAAAAAGTCAAGATTTCCTTACCATATCAGTGTTCGACATAAATGTTTGAAAACAGTTTTCATATTTACCCAAGTAGATTTATCACGAATTTAAAAGCACCATTAATTTGTGAATAAAATTATTAGCGATTTTTTCAAAACTAATTAATATCCATCGATTTTTCAACCATTTGCGGAAAATGGTGTTTTCCTCGTAGGAAAAACCACTATTGTTGATGGTGACTTCGACAAATTGAATATTTTCTTTGCCGTTTTTTTTTTCAATCCGATACTGTGGCAGTTACACTCCTCCAATGTTTTCGTATTGTTTGTTACCCCTCCACTCTCAAATAGGGTGTTTATGCACTTCCTTCCTCGTCATCAATCTGCAATATTTCCATTGAGAGGCTAATATAAAAATCAACAAAACCACGCGAGACGCTATTTTTCCTCCGTAAGCGTCTGTAAGGCCCCTGCCGCGCATTCATGTAGAACACCATTGTACGATATTTTGCACTCTTTCTTTCCACCCCTGACAAAAGGAGAATATTTCAGCGATTGCATCCACCGGCGTCTACATTATTCTCACCCTTATAAGTCAATATTTTCTGATCCATTTGGTAATTTTATTTGTAAAGGACGTGATTTTCGGAAATGTGGACGTCTGTGCTTCTCGATGCGGAAAATAAATGATAAAACCGTTTCAATGTTGTGAAGGCATTAGCATTTCACTATCACTTCACTTTATTCCGACGCTTTCAGTGAGAAAGCGATTGGTTTATATTCGAGTTGTTTATTGAGATTTTAAATTTTTTGAATTCTGGAGAATATCTTTTTATTGGTCACGATATTTGGTAGAAGTACATACTGTGATTTTTATTAAAATTGTATGTGAAAATTGAGGTTTTCCATGCATTGATTAATGTATATTCCAGAGAGGAAGTTTCAGTCTCTTTTCACTTGTGTATATAACACAAAAAATAATTGAAAAAATATCCCCTCTTATACAACTCCTAAAATGGTTCAATAACCGGAACTTAACGTATTTCTCTGCCTTTGTGCCCTCATTACCAACATACAGGGGTTATTTAAGTACGTGGCAAACGTGAAGGGGTGAGTCTTTGAGTAATTTTATGATGAAAAGTTCAAGTGAAAGGAGGGCCGATGAGGCTCTTTTTTTCGAAATACAGTGTCAAAATTAAAAAAAAACGCTTTTTCCCGAATACCTCAAAAATCCTTCATCCGAGTATCTTGCTTTGTTTACGAGAAAAAATGAGTAAAAATCACTTTATTGTATGCCCTTGGAACAAATTTTTTTTTTTCATTTAAAATAATGAAATTGAAGATAAAAAATATTGAGACGTTGAAACCTGGTTACAGTTTTCAATGAAAATAAATAAATATGTTTAGCTACACACCCCCCCCTTGTTGATGGTCCCTGTTGTTGATGGTTTGCTCCTTTGTTGTACCAAGGACATGCAATGAAGGATTTTATTTCTCGAATACAGAGAAGATAGAGATGAATGAGTTGTAGTTTCAGTAGCTCAATGCGAAATAAAAACATACAAAAAATTGCAAAAAATCAGAGGCACATATTTTTTTAGTCAAAAATATTGGTTAACGTACCTTTCGGAAAGTCACTGGATGTCTCGCTATGGCCAAATCAGCCCCTCAATATCATTAATAAAACCGCCGAATTTTAAGAAAATCAGCAAAAGTATTATTGAGATATTCAGGAAAAATCGTTTTCTTTTAATTTCAACACCCTGTATCTTGAAAACAGAACCTTACCAGACCTATGTTTATTGAATTTTATGTCTTAGAATTAGTAAAAGAATCAGCCCTCAAGTTTGGCCACGTACTTGAATAACACCCTCTATAGTTCTGAAATTTTCAGTTCTGGATTAACATTTGAAACGATGCGACGAGAGTGAAAAATTATTGAAAGTGATATGGCAAAGTTTTTCAATTCCCCAAAAAATTTCCGATTGATTTTTTTTAGTAAATAGAAACTAGCATGTTTCGAATGAACCGATAGATGGATGATTTACTTCAATCAATCGGTCGACTCACCGATAAAATGTAAAAACTCACCCATTTTTTGTTTCCATAGAAACTTCTTTTCACTATCAAATTTTGATGAGATTATAATATATTATAATTAAATCAGAAATAGTAATTTTTTATTTAAATATTATAATTTCTTCCGTTGTGAAATTCAAATCTCATTCTTTTGTATGACACCCTTCTGATTTCTTGAACCACCCAATTAGGACCAGCCTCTGTAAGGGATCAAAATTATATATTGATCAATTTGACAAACTATCGTGTCTTCGTCCAACGACGAAAATGGTGAATTCAGTTTAAAAATATCGATCGTCCACCGAATAGAAGAACGCAGTATAATTAAACCATAAAATTCAAATTATAAATATAATGTTGTTCCCTAAAAAATGGCAAATTATACATGCACTAACGATATAATCGGTAGATCCGATCTCAACTTTGAATTTTTTTTAAGGGGAATCCGCCATTCGACGATTATAAAATGCAAATCGTCTGAAATATGATGCCGTTCACAATTCGTGTGTATTATATTTGTAGCATTGGAGGAAATATGTAGAATACCTTAAATAATTTAACACTGACTTGTCCCGATAAGTATCTCAAAACATTTACCCGCTAATATACCATATAAATTATTTTACGCAAGATGGTATCTTCGTGCATACTGTTTTACGAGTTTTATTTTCTTTTCGAGCGGTCTGGATATATTATTGTGCCATTTTGTTGAATATATAAGTCGCACAGGAACACTTAGAAGTAGAATGAATTTGCATGTGCTGGTAATGAATGCGAGAAGGCTTTGCAAATGAAAAATTGAATACCAACATTATTTGCGTCTGCAGTACCATTGAAATTCACAGAACGCAGTTTCAGCCACTGGTTCGATTTGAAACATCAAAACCTATTGTTGAGTATGACGCCATCTTCGAATACCTGAGAGAGACACTTTGGTTGAATAGTTTCAAAACCAGTACGTTTGTTTACTAGTATCCCAAAGGTATATCCATATATTGCAAAAAAATATATATGAAAGTATCCCTGTTACAATCATAATTAAAGAAAAATAATTCAAAAAGAGAATAGAAAACATTCATTTTGGGAAATGGTGGAGAAACGATAACCGATCTTATCGAAATAAAATCATATACAACTTATCCAATCCATCTTGGCACAAACTCAGATACTTTACCAGTTGCTCACTAGTAGTGTAGATCATGACGAAAAAAAAACTAGGAATAAATTACAACATAGGTAACACATATAATGGGTGTTTTTTTATCTTAGTATACTCCACAGAGATTGGTGGGCATATACGTTATTAGTTAGATGGATTGGATAAGATGTACCTAGTCAAACTCACTCAACTACATCTTATTCGTTTGTTATCCTAGCCATTCATATTCTTATGTTTGCTTTGATACATATAAACATTGATATTCCCAATGATTTTTGTCTCGTCTCATTTCCCAAACTCATACCATTTCAATGTACTACCACAGATCCTAGTTATATATATCTGATATATATAATATTCATTATCTCAACGCACTAGTCCAAATTGCAATTTTGACTTTTACCTCGAAACTTATAATATTTCTCTATATCATTTCATAACCCCATTACCTACCATTTTGATGTTTTACCCAGATGCTAGTTTAATTTGATATATCAGTATGTATACATATATATTTTTATGATACTCTCGTTATTTTTTTGTGAAGATCGAAACAAGTGAAAGATCACTTATCATTACTTATCACTACTTTGTTCATTGTAATTCCATTACTATTTATGATTTGTTTCTATGTATTACTATAGTGAATGAAGTTCTATATATCAGTCTAGTGATCGATATAAATCTCAGATCAAAAATGGGAGAACTTCCCTTTTTTGTTTTCATCATGGGCTTGTTTACCTCTTTCCTGGTTCCAATTTCTCCTTCGAAACCACAATTTATGTTTTCTCATGCAATTGATATGAATATTTTTTGGTTGAAGAATATTCCTATAAAATTTGTCTATTTTTAGTTATGTGTGTCGAAATAACCAATGAAAGCGAAAATTTTTTGTTCAAGTAGAAATCTGATTAAAACAGTTAATTTGAAGTCATCTGATCGAAAATAATCAATCAGAACAAAATTATACTGAATATTTCCCTCTTATACCTATAACATGTCCCATAAGAGCAATGCAATTATCGAAAACTTACAGCGGTAATTGCATTGACTCAAGTCACCATAACAACACATTTGAAACCGTATCGCTAGACATCAGTAAAAAAAACACAAATAAATGTCAAATAAACTTCAAAAATAGAAAAATATTTCGCGTTTAGGTGAGGACTCCATACAATATATAGAGGAAAGTATAAATGAACAAAAACATAACATTTCCTTGACAATTTTTTTATTCGTGAAATATTCCAATGAATTACATTCGTGCATAAAAATGACCAGATAATTTTGCATTCAAGCGTGATATCTTATACAAATTGCATTCGGTAATTTTCATATTTTGTAAAAGAGCCCTCGTCCTTCGGACTCGGGCACTTTCGCCAAAATATAACTCTTGCAATTATAACCGAAAAGATCCCATGGGCTCTTTTCACCTTATTATATCATTGCCATGGATACATACAAACCATTTGGTTGTAATACTATCTGGAATATCAATGAAATTATAGAATCAGATATACCAAAAATCACAGTTTACTGTCAACAATCTGTATGGAAAGCATTTATAAACTTCTGCAATGACAGAAAGTATCATTTAGATGGAAATCGGGAGGCGGAAGAATTGGTGTCAATTTTGAAGGATTTCGCTGTGAACATGAGAACAAAAAATGGTACAGACTTTACGGTCAAAACCCTGTGGAACTTGGCAGGATGATTTGGTTTTTCTCTTAATTTTTATCAAAAATTAGCAGAAAAATTTTCTATCCGAATAACCCTCGAACATTGATAAATCTCAAATATTCATAACAACTTTCTCAAACTTGATGCTCATAGGAAACAGACCTCCGCTTACGGCGTCGATCTGTTTCCTAGCAACAAGCTTTCGAAATATGTGTTGAAATTTTCGAACAATTATCAATGTCCTTGGGTTATTACTACTGATAACTACCCAAAGGCATTTTTCACGGTCATTCAACACTTTTGTCAGAGTCTTCGACTACATTTATCTCAAAACTTTGGATACGCCCAAAATGGGTTTCACCTGATGATCCGATCCACCTAATCGATATACTATACATTTTATAAATTGGATTGAACCAGTCAAGTCCATTCCATAAAATATAGGATTGGACCCAACTGATCGCCTTGAAGAGAAGTGAAAATACGAGATAAACGGATTTGAAATTGACAAATGGCAGGCACAAGTAGCCAACGTCAAATTAATTGTTCATTGTTTTTATTGTCTGTAATCTGTAGTTATTTTTCTCAAAGTTGAGAACAAAGTAATAGTGAAGAGAAGAAACGTATGATCCAAAAAAGATATCACTGTTTTAATTCAACTTGATTCGCCGAACACAATAAATTCAACGTTATGATATTTGACATATTTCTGTGAAGTTAGGTTATTTCAATCGGATTAAAGCATATGATTGTATGATCCACTTATATATCTAAACTGAATGTTGGATTAAATGGAATACATTGTCAGAGCAAAACGTACAGGAAACTGTGGTATTTTTGTCAATATGGATTTTTATCAACTTTTGGCCAGTTCAATTCATTTTTTTTTATAATTTTCCTAGAATACAGTTCGGACTTTGAAAAAAAAAATTCATTCTAGGACTGTTTCCAAATCACCATTTCTACTAATGTTTCTTAATTGAATATTTTTTGTTTCAGTTGTCGTTCTAGACACGACGGGGGAAGCGAGTCTGGACTGGACGCGGTATCCCTATGGGCCGCAGGCCAACACGCCAGGGGTGAGTAAATCAAAACACAGATATAAACAACACCTAAGGGTCTCCATTTATTATACTGCTCCTAATTATTCATGTGGCCGTATCGCATTTCATATGTTTTTCTTGGAATTCCCCTCTGTTAAAATATTATTCACGTTGCACGAATTGTAGATCGAATGTTCATGAAAAGGGCGTTCGTGGCATGCTTGAGATTAACTCGTTCTGTGAGTCATTGTTGTAGTCTGAATGGAACCATTCTCATTTATAGAGTTGATCTTCATGCTCTGAAAATATACAGAATGCTGGAGCTATAACGGTATTTTATGGCATTTCGGCATCTGTCTCTTTCAATTTTCGACATTCAAAAAGTCCTTGAATCCTTCTCTAGAAGTCCATTCGTACATTTCAGTTGATTGCATCAATGAATAGCTACTTTCGTTTTCATTTACTTCATCTATGTTCCCTCTCTTATCTGTGACTATTTTCACCAGTTCCATGAGCTTCAAGTGAAGTCTACATAAAAAAATTGATTCATCAGCTACTTTTCCAGTTGCACACCTGTAGTGCGGACCATGATGAAAGAAAGAACCCTACTAGGAATGAATTTCAACACAGTGAACGCATATAATAATAATAATATACGTTATTAGCTCTTTGCTAAGATGGATTGGATAAGCTGTATTTATTTCACACTAACTTTTTTATTGTGTCAGCTTATTTTGTTAATAATTTGCTACTGTACAATATCATGAAGAGTGTTCATTTTCCTTCCAAAGTCAATGGAAAGGATTTATATGAATTAGCCCTACCATCTTCCAAGACTTGTACTCAGAAATGTAGACATTACCGTATCGCAGGAATATATCTCTTCAAATAACCAAGTAGGATTGAATACTCCCAAATCAACTCGCTAGTCTAGACACATTTGTTGAAACCATTCAACCGAACCCGAGGCAATCATGTAACTGAGTCCCTTACAAAAAATTAATGATTAAGATTAAAATATGGGGCTTATGTGCTGAACAGCCTACTACACCGCGACCTTTGCAGGTCTATTGTGCGTGCCCTCATGTATGTTAGAGTTCCTTGTCTAGACCCGTCCTTGTAACTAGACTCCATAGGCCAGACCTTAAGTTCTCCATATATTGAGAGGGTTGTGGTTTTTCCTCCCCTAACGTTGCAAACCTTAGCCTTGACAGACCTTTGCAGTAGCACAGTATGTGTGCTGAGGTTTCCTCATCCTCTTGGCAGAACCTGCATAAGGTTGTGTCTGCCAGTCCGATGTTGTTCATATGTTTGTTGTGTCTACAGTGTCCTGTCAATAGCCCAACTAGAATTCTAGTTGAATGCCTATTTTGACTCAGTAGGTACTCCGTGAATATTGGCGATGGTTCTTTAATGAACTCTTTGGCCTGTCTCATACCCGGCGTCTTATTCCACCATTTTTGAGATTGTTTTTCCTTCCAGGTGCTGTTACAAGTTTTTCGCAGCGCTTTTGCTATACCACAAAAGGGTTCCGGGCCAATGGGGGAGCATCGTGCTCCTTCTCGTGCTAGTGAATCAGCCTCTTCGTTGCCCTTGTTTCCTGCATGGCCTGGTACCCAAGCTAAAGACAGTCTGTTTTGACTGCCTAGGTCTTGTAGCTTTTCTAGGCAGTTCCAGACCAGTTTGGAGTTAACTTTCGTAGCTGCTTGGCTATCAGAGTATATAGCAAAAAAAAAATTAATAATACTTCTTTCCATGTGCTGGAACCCTTTTGTGGACTGTCAAAAAACCATATGAGAATTATTACTACCGACGCTGTGAACTCGATCAACTACGAAATACCAGGACAGAAAAAAGGAAAAGGGTTTTTTTAGCCTTTCTTTCACCAAAGGAAACCGATCAGCTTCTAGGCTTGAATGATATCCAGAGTCTTGAATAATTAAAATTTTGTGTGAAAGATCCTATAGGTCGTGGTATCGTAAGGCTGCAAGATCTTGCTTGAAGAAGCTATTGTAATAGCGAAACACGTGTCGCGGTTTTGTAAACCCATTGTGAGTGAAAATCATACAGGAAACTGTAATATATTTTTGTTGATATGGATTTTCATCAAGTATCGGCCAGTTCAATTCAATCGAAATAGAAGAAGTTATCATAGATGGTGCTAGAAAGATGATATTGAATCGTATTCTTTGAAAATAATTTACTCTATCTAATCTATAGTTGGGAGATATAAAGGATTTATATTTACATTAGTTGTATCGGAATCTTACGAAATGACTTCATTACCGAGTTCCATTTCAGCAATTATGAAATTCTATGGATATTTCAGCAGATTTTACAACCTCGGTGAAATTTTGCGGTTTGTTTTGGAGATTTTTTAAACCCTTTCTCGAAAAGTAATACAGTTTATTGGAAAAAGCTTAATTAAAACCGAATGAAAATGATCTAAGTACTGTTTGAACGTCATTATTTTGTGGTGGATCAATATTTGTTCCGTAGTTTTCCAGGTATTGTAATCTACCACGATCTGAAAAAATAAGAATTCATATTGGAATCTATACAAGCGTAGAAGGGCAGATTTTTAATCTACCTCGAAAAGTTGCTGCGTCTATTGAGAAACAGTTCTTTCTAGATAGAACAAGTCCAAATTTTGTGTTTTCCATTGTGTTATTTGGTTTGGTATGTGTCAGTATTGATCGTAAAGTATTTGTTGTTTTGAATTTTGTTCAACATTATACCTGTTGCCGATCCGTTTTATCTTTTCAGACAAACGAGGGACATAAGGTATAATGTTTGATACAGGTTGTGTATTTTGTGTTGGTTGTATGTCTTCATTGTGGGCTCTATTCGGATTTTCAATTTCTGTCAAAGTTTTTTTTATATAGATTCCAATATTAATTCTTATTTTTTCAGATTGTGGTAGGTTACAAACCCAGAAAACTACGGAACAGAAAATTATTTCTTCTTGATTTTATTTCTGCTCTCACATTGGAGCTAAGATAACCTAAGAGACCTTCAGATGCGTCGGATCACCTGGTTATTCATAGTCACGGCCCCGGGCAACGACATCATCCTTCACATAAGAATATCCCCGTCAAATTCACCTTCAACTTTTTCTCCAAACCGAACTTTGAATTTATGTAATTTTTCTTCTGGACGTACGTGATATCCATGTAAATATCCCGTTGCAAATGGTCCGTCTACGCACAGAGAATACCGAAGGGTCCTTTGTTAGGTTCACATGGAAAGAAGCCGGAATTGGGAATTCGGAACTTTTATCAAGTATTCTGAATTAAATATTATGCTGATTTTATCTTTTCGAATATAAGTTGATGTAATTTGAGGGTGGGACGTCTTCATACTTACCAAGAATATCTTATATGAAGCGGATTATGGGAATACATTATTTCGAATATAATAGATACTTTTATAGATATGCATCAGGAGGTTCCAGTCTTTATTGTCGGATTTACTGTCGAGTGTTTCTGAATATAAACTTCGTAATGGTTGCGTACGGATGATACATATCAATATCCCTACAGCGACGTTTCACTTATGTCTTTTTTACCCATCAGAACCATTTTATAGCTCCATTTGCTGGAATATTTCAATCGCATGATATTTTGAATTTGTTTATGAGTAAATGTTACTTTCACTAGAACAGTCACCAAGACCAAATAAACCTTTCTGATAATGAAAGATTCAAATAAATTGAGCATCATGATAGCAATAATATTCCGTCACTTGACCTCCGACACCTAGTATCATTATTATTGTAGGTGCAGGAATGTCCCAGAACCTCAAGTAGATATTCATTCCACAACTGAACACCTTGAAAATCTTTAGATCAACTCAATCTAACTGTGATTATAATAATTATTATCATTATTTCGCTTTTTGATAATAATTATTATTATTTCGCTTTTTGAGCAGTATGAGCGCATTACAATAAACATTGACAATAATATGAATAACTCGAAAAAAAATTGATACGAAACAACAAAACTCGTCAACGGTGTAGCAGTTTCTTTCTATGAGATATTTTTTTGATTGTCGTCTGAATATAGAGATAATCATTGAGTCCTTAACAGAAACATCTAGCTTGTTATATAGTTATAGTCCGAGGTCTAGGTGACTCTTCTGATAGAGAGAGGTTGGGTGGGGGTTCGCTATCAGCAACCCTCTAGCTCTAGTTGCGTATGGGTGGTCCTAAATTTTTCTCTATTCTTAGCAGAACCTCTATTTCACAATGATTCGACATAAATCTCAGTGCGTAACAGTTCATTCGTTCTTTATCCATAGTGAATCTTTATGAGGACTCCAATTGAGCTTATGATCTAGAATATCTAGAATTAGACCTCACATTGTCGGATATCAACTCTAGTTGGTTGTTTTTTATATTGTGAGAGTTTCAGTGATGTTATGCATTGAGGATTTCACTAATGTTGTTTTGCTGTTATTTAGTGCTCAATGATTTCAATCAGACAATTTCATTATTTTCCCTTATATGCTAATGTATTATGATCAGTGACCAAAAAATTTGTATCGTTTGCATATGCAACTATATGTACCTTCGAAAGTCTATTTAGGTATTGTATCAAGTCGTTCGCATAAATTAGAAAAAGCAGTGGTCCGAATATAGATCCCTGTGGAACTCTTCGTTTGCAGGCCAGTTATCGATAATAGCAGTCCACTAACTCATTCTTGAGTGAAGAAAGCATGTAGGATTGAATACCCAAATCAATATGTGTTTATCAGTACCCCAGATCTGAATATAATCATGAAATTATATACGATTCCGAATTTAGAAACAGTTTGTTTTCATGAATGTTGAATCAGGAAGGTCCATGACCAAACTATTTCTGTTTTCATGAATGTTGAATCAGGAGGGTTCATGACCAAACTATTTCATGAGTTTATTCTCCACCAAATTTAAAGATTGATTAGTTTGAAATTTAGTTAGGGAGTTACATAAGTGATTTTGAAGTTGATATTTCTGAAAAATGATTTTCACTGTGTTGATCACTGACTACTCACAACGAAAAATAATCAATCTGGTATCAGCATAATTAACTGAAAAATACGTTTATCTCAGAGTGTGTTCCTGGATGTGAATGTTTCCACTAGCACACTATTTCTATTCATAAGTTTCAATAACCCAATAATCGAAAATGTATTGTATACATTTCGATATTTCGTGAAGTATGAAATATCTCGAACAGCGCAGGAACACCAAATTTGCGAATCCACAAAAGAAGCAATTGAACTTCTTCGATAACAAAACACATTATAGCGCGCATTTCATATATCAGTTTGATAGTATAAAATAGCGGAAGTTGGGAAATTATCCAATGGGAAACTGTTTTGTGAAGCTATTCGCCATGAAACATTGCACAATAAACACCTACGCTCCCTAATTCTAGCGCCTTTGTTGTCTTCTATCGAATGTGAATTTAATAGAAAATCAAGTATAGGGAAACGAAACTGAAACTCGCGAAAAAATAATAAAGCCTGAAGTTATGAAATTACTTCGACGTTGGGGCGAGCATGTCACGAATGTTTGTTTTTATAACGTTTTTCCGGGGTAGTAAATAGGATCGTATTTTCCGCCTAATAGACCATCAGTGTCGAAATTTTGAATGAAAATTGTATTTTTGCCAGTTTGATATACGTAGCAATTGAAAATGCTCGATAACACAATGAAATGTTGAAAAGGCGGCGTGATATTTTATGATCCTCATAGTCGATATGAATTAGTTCATACTCTGCGGGCTATTTTTCATTAGTTTCATTTCATAGTTTCCCGACTTCCATTCTGAAACAACTCAGTCATCAAAAATGATTGGCCTTTCAACAACAAAGCTTTTCATTTTTTTGTCAACTTGATAGCATTGTTGAAATTCTAAATATGTCAATGGCTCTACAAGAATTCAAATGTTTTTAATTTCGTAGTCGGTTGGCTCCCGTTACTCCTCCAAAAGTTCCAATACAACAAATTCTGATAATTATATTCGCTGATTCTTCGAAAAAAATAAGGCAAAAACTCAATTGATTCTTCTCTAACAGCATCAGACTCAAGTTCGTATATTACATCGGAAGTGTGAACATGTTAACTAAGGGCCTATATTATGCACGTAGTCCGAAAATATTTCGGGAGGATGTGAACCCAAACTCATTGAATTATATTACGATAGGGGTGACCTGAGTGACTTGAATGTATACCAATTCCGTATTTTTTCTGCGAAATTAGCAAAATCTACTTTTCGTATCGATTTGTCTCAAATTCATGCAATTGAATTACTTATCACTGATTTAGGCAATTATGATATTTGCAATTGTTAGGTTAGGGTTTTTTTTTATTGGAATCGAAAGATATTGTTTCTCAATCAATCAATCAATCAAAATATGCTTTATTATCAAAGAATAATATCTTATTGACAAAGCGTGTATATATAAATATAAAATGAATTAAAAACATTTGATAAAATGTATAAAATTGTCACCACAATATAAAACTAAACTTGAACAAAACAATCAGTCACTTATTTAAAATATAACAAACTAATAGCAGATACATGATATCACAGTTATTACCTATCATTGCATCCTATCCGCATAGAATTCTTCCAAACTATAAGATCTTCACTTGAAGAAGTTTACAAAATTGTCACTCAAACAGGAATATCGAATCACCTCAAAATACTGTCCCATTTCAAGTCAGAAATGAATGATACAGAACGTAAATATATCTTCTAGTACGTTGATATAACGTTAAATTTCGGGACACTCCTTCCAAGCTAAAACACCTCGTAGAACACCATTATTGAAGGGAAGCAATAGGACATTTCAAAAATACCTCTCATCACCAAAAGATGGCTACCAAAGTGTATCCGAATTACAGCGACTCGAAACAAATTGGATTTGTTATATGTACATATGTATACTAAATTCAGAGTGAAAAACTGTAAAAACAACATTAACCAAGAAATACTTGTTTTGACTCAGAACGTTTCGAGCCATATTATTATCGAAACCTGTTCATTCAGTTTCACGAATTTACTAAATGTCCAATCTTTACAAAACTGTTAACACATCACAAAAACCCGCTGTAGGTAGGAAGAATATTGACAGACCACCTACAAGCAAGGATCCCATCATAAATTAATTGTCATGATTTATACTCTAGAAAAAATAAACAAATTTCAATTACAAAAAAATGTACAGATTTCGACTCAGAACGGTCCAAGCTATCATAACATCTACTATGTCTTTCACCCTTTCGAAACAAACACCCCATATAATATAAATACAATATCAAACTTGTATTACGAATATATCGCCGGATTTCAACAATGAACTTATGAAATGTTCCGGATGCATCGAGGAGAGATCACCACCGATTTAATGGGCTTTTACCAATATGAATTTTTAATGTTTCCGGACCAATAACCTTCCCACCACTTCCTGTCGGTATTACGGCAGGTATAACCGAACGTACACAACTCGATTCCCAAATGGCCCTGTAAATCTCCCCTAATCACCATCACAATGTTCCGACCCTGCATCCTGCTTTCCGTCGATTCACTCGGAAAAACATTACGTGAACAACATCTCTCCCCCGAAATATACTCCGACATTGTCTACCCGAATAAATCAAAAAGTTCACGTTTAATTTAAAAGCCGAAACTTAATGAAGTCGATGATATATCGGCCCTAATTAAAATTATAACTATTCCGGAGACGCTACAATGAAATGACAAACGACTGCGACGTTACCAAATTACTAATGCACCTTGATGGAACAAAATACGAGTAATGTTTCGGCTTTATTATTCATTGGGGAAAGGGGGCGACAGCAGAATTGCAGGTACCATCGAAAGACATCATTTCTAGTTGGAAATAAGACGAATGGCGTGTACGCCTTGGAAATTTAGAGGATGCGGCCATGTTTGAATTACTATTACTGTCATGAGAATATAAACATAGATGAAACATGCATGACAATAATACCAAATTAGAAGTTTATTCTTGAAAACTGAATGGGAGTGGCCGTTACTTGATGAAAATCCATATTGAACAAATGATATACAGTTGCCTGTAAGATCTTCACATAATAGGGTTTACTAAACCGCTGCGGTTTTCGGGTCTGGACCCCCCCCCCACCCATTGGGAAAATAAGAGATTTTTTTTTCAATTTTTGTCGGCTTCTAATTTCCAAATTTTGTTAGGGAACGAAAAAATGTCACATGAGCAAGACAAAAAAATTCTCAAGAATAAAAATAGTAAAAACAAGATCTGGATTTAATGTTACCCAAACAAACAAATTTCGTTTGAAATTTTTGGACTCACCTATTGTTCTTTCCTCTTTTTTTCTGGTTCAGTCGTTTCAGACGCTGGATCAAGTCGAGTAAAATATGAAAATAGAGTCCTCTTCATGTTGTAGGTTCAAAATAAAATGCTTTTTTTTTAACTATCAAATTGAAATTTTTCTCGATGACACTTTAAAGAAAATTGACACTTGTCAGGCTTATTGAGGAAAAGTTCGAGAAATTTCTGACAGTGCTGCCATTGGATCCTTTTTGGCGCAGTATTTGAAAAATTAGACTTGTTACATTTGTGATGAGTATTGTGTATGCCGGTAACGATTTGAATATACTATGTATGAGTAGAATATGCTGTTGATTAGGTTAAACCAACTCGATTCGATTCAAAAAAAGTAAAGTTTCGAACCTACTTTACCTCCTGGCTACACCTTCAAATTTTGCTCGTCAATCTCTTTCACCTTTTTTTTGGATCTTGACTAGTTGTTGCTATACGGTAGCTCATAATTTGCTGTTATATATATATATATATATATATAAATTTTGAGTTATAGACCCCCCCTTGACCTGATCCTGGATCAGCCACTGAATAAACCTTATTATGTGAAGATCTTACAGGCAACTGTATATTATTAGTTTATTTTTGAAAAAAAAATACATTTTATAACGTAGAAAAATAATCAAATAGGCCTGGAAATATTCAAATCAATGCTCAGAGTGAAATTTAAAACATTGAACGAATTTCACTAGTTCAGACGCCACCATTTGGCGCGCGCTTTGAATAACGTCATATGACATGTCCCGTGTTTGTTTGCTCTTAACGTGTCGATAATCAAACATATATTTTCAGTTTTAACTGCTTTGAAGATCATGGAAGGAGTTAAAAAACCTTCTTATAAGTATTTTATGGTACTGAAGTCCAACAATACTATCAAAAATACACCCGAAGAAAAACTGTTTTTTCGTATTCTAAGCGGTGCAAAAGTACGAAGACAATGGTGTGAGATGTGAGATGATGAGTAGGAATAATGTATCTCAAAAATGTATATTTCTATTGTTCTGAGGAATCATTTTAGCCTAAGTATGCTATATTTAACGACAGCTCAGTGTGGATTAGTTAGAAGTAAGTTTTGCATTAGCTATTCAACACTAGAAAATTAATAATATTAATTAATAAATTAATAATATTACGTATACATTATCATGATACAGATGTGAAACTTGAGTCCCAAGGGTTATGTGTTGGCATATCATAATATAAATTACTGTGTGCATTTATTTTGAATACAAATAAATAGTTATGGACTACAATATATCATAGACGTGATAATTACTTTGCAGTTTTCACTCCAATGATCTTCCCGCACGTAAAATCGAGAATTGATGCAAAAATATACTGTCATCACAAATGCATCATCTATTCAAAAAAACTTAACAACTATAGACCCATCTCTGTCATTTCCAATTTCGCCAAAATTTTTGAACAATCCATCAAAAACAGACTCTTAACTTTCTTCAGTAGGCATCATGTTATAACGGAAAGACAATACGGCTTTATACAACATTCAAACACTGAAAATGCTATCTTAGATTTGACAAAAAAAATCATAACTTCTTTCGACAATTCATCCAAATGTTAAGCGATTTTCTTGGACCTAGCAAAAGCGTTTGACACCGTGTCACATGAGGCCCTGCTGGAGAAACTCGAGAGGTATGGTATTAGGGGAATACCACTACAACTATTTAAGAATTATCTAGAAGGTCGGATTCAGCGAGTTAAAATCGGTGAAACTCAGAGTACCCCATCGAATATAACTATTGGTGTACCACAGGGAACAGTTTTGGGACCAATATTGTTCCTTGTATATATCAACAGCATATGCCACATAAATAATTTCCAAGGTCATTTAATATGCTATGCTGACGATACAGCATTAATAATTGAAGGCAGAACGTGGAGTGAAACTCTGCTCTCAGCTGAACAAGACTTACAGAAAATTGGATTATGGCTCAATAATAACAAACTTAGTTTGAACATACAAAAAACAAAATTTATTACCTTCTCTCTGATGTCTAATGATCAACCCACCACTAAAACAATAAAAATCCACAAACTAAACTGCTTGAATCAAAATTGCCAATGCCCTAGTATATCGAAAACATCATCAATAAAATATCTGGGTATATTCCTAGACCAGCACATGAGGTGGAATGAACATGTTAACCACTTAACGAAGAGAATGCGACTGCTGATGAACAAATTTTATAATGTGAGAGATATTATGTCCAAAAATAATTTAATAACACTTTATTACAGTTTGGCTGAATCTGTCCTGAGTTACTGCATTACTGCATGGGGTAGTGCTTTCAATAATAACTTACACCCTCTCAAAACTGCACAAAATTCCCTACTAAAAATTATATACAAAAAAGAAAAACGATATTCCACCACCACACTATATGATATTACGACAGTTCTCAATATGAATTGTTTATATACTTACAGGAGTATAATCTGGGTTTATTCGAATGTCAATAAATTTCAAAAACAAGAAACTGAAAAAACACGATCGAGTAAATATTTGACACTGCAACTTCCTCTTTTCAGAAAAACCCATTCTCAAAGATGCCTGTTTTATCATGGCCCGAAATTCTTCAACCTCCTACCTCCCAATCTCAAATCTATAACTAAAATTGGAAAATTTAAATCTACACTAAAGAGTTATATTCGGAAAAATCAAATCCTTTTTTTTTATTGGATGATGTCATTTGCCCATCACTGTGATCCGTATGATTCTTATTATTTCTTTTCTGCTCTTGTTTGTTTTCAAAACATTTCTTTAAATAAAGCACTACAGCGGTAATCGGCTCACTATCATCTTGAGCAGCCCTCCGATCTGGCTCGGGTGGAAAGTATGTCTGTAGTACAGGTTGACAATGCGTGAATCTATCTCGCTGTGAACACGGGGAAACACAAAACAGACAATCCCACGTCTAGGTGGAACCCGTGTTTCCGGTGAGGGTAGGTATTTAAAAAAAACTTATGTAATTCAATATACAAATGTACAATGAATTCTATGTATGGATGAATGAATAAATTGTATAATTGTAATTGTAATAATTTCGGTGAATTACACGATTGTGCTTGGACAAATCTAGTTTCACTCATCTTACCAGATTCACTACAAATCTAGATTCTTTTAAAATCTCCACAGGAATCAAATAAACTATTTTTTTTACAAATACTTCTGATACGGTACTAATATCTTCGGCAAAAATCCAATAGTGTGTCGATTGACGTGTGGTGTTTTGTGAGTTTAAATTTCCCTTCCTGATTTTTCAATTTTTATACAATAATGGATTTTATGATAACTAAATAAAATATCTTTCAATTATAAAAATATCTGAAACAAATTTGAACTTCATGCATATTTCCTATTGTCGATTGTTTCCTCTTCGGTAGAGAAGCATGTGATTTCATGTTATTTGTACTCACTTAGAAATGAAGTATTCCATAGTTAGTGGAAACAAAAGTTTGTGTAGTATGAAATGGACTTCAGTTCGCAGTAACTTCACGATAATGTATGTAATAATACCACAATAAATCGACAAGTAATAGTGGAATGCCACTGATTCCTTTGAAAATTGAAGAAATAGACTACCGAAAGTAATTTCAATGAACTGAGGGCGAGTTATCATCCAGGCAACAGCTTTCTTTGTTTGAATAAAGATGTTAATTGTTTCGGCTGTGATTTTCACTTTTGGAGAAAAAATATGCCAGATTCAAAAGATGTATTATAAAATTACGAACGGAAAAAGATACTCTTCCCCTTCTATACAAACCTAGATATTAAAATATTTAGGTAATGTAGGTAGAGAACACATTTTTGTGTCCAGTTGAATATTTGTTTAATGAATATTGATCAGTACCCGATCATTTCGAAAAGACCAACATGCAACAAAAATAAGCGATTTCGTTCCTTGATTAACACTTGGTGGATACAGTCGTTGTTGTTGCTCCACTCTAGGAAATGAAATCACTACGGTCGTAAAATACATCCCATGCGACTATCTTCAGAGAGTCTGTACGAACTAGTGAAATGGAATCAGGTCAATCAGATACGTCATATTTTTATATTGCTGCTTTTTCTGCTATCCTGAGATTCCAAACAATCGATGTCAGAAAGAAATATTCAATACAGTTTCCATTTATTAATTTTGGAGCAAGATAGGAAAATTTCCACTCGAATCGGATAGCAATAAGTCTAGATACGAAAATCCACAGGCATGACATTTTCAGTAAAATCATGTAGCCTCATGAATCTCCTTTCAATACTAACCTTAGAATTTTCAGTGCTGTTTTTCTTTGTTCTCTCTCAAATCCTTTATTGTCGAGAAAAGATGTATTTATTCTTTTTCAAACCTTTTTCTGAGTGTGAATCAACATCTATTCCGAAAAATGGGTGATTCTTCAGTCAGAATAAGTTGTGTCTGTTTGTATAGGAAAGCGGAAAATCCTGAGAAACACGGTCCAATTTCCAATCCTGCTCCCTGCGACATCCAATGTGTGTGTATTCAAGGATTTTGTTTTGTTTGTTTTCCAGAAATATACATATTATTAGATACAAGAGGGCTTTATGTGCCATAAACAAGCGCATATATTAAAAAAGTTGCTCAAACGAAGCAAAGAAGCGTCGTTATATCCGAAGTTAAATTAAGAAAGTTTTTGGGACATTTCTGCACTCGTAGGTAATATTTCCGTGTATAAATTCGAGTAACATCAAAATATATTGCGTTCATAAAATTCGTGTCGTTTCATTAAATTCCAGTTTAATTTTTATAGGAGGGATGTTCATCAGTAAGTTCCGCAAAGTTATCGTTCTTGTTAAGTAATACTATTAATTTGTGAACTTTGCGATTCTTTGAAACTCTCGATAGATAAAGCTGCGGTCTGTTCTCTTGAAAAAGCCTTAGAAGAGACTAGGAAGATAATATTCGACATTTTAGGCGATTTGCCCCAGAAATTTGAAAACTAGTTCATAAAGTAATTATACAATATATTCTATAAGTGCTCGCCAATGGCGTAAAGAGATTTGGCTTACATGAAGAAGCTCAAGTTATTAAATAATAATATGCCACTGGTACTCACATAATTCGCCCTTTCAGTCTACTATTATATCAATATAATAACATCAATGTCAACCTGCTCAGATGTACTGTTGAAGCAGTGAGAGTAGCTAAAGAGATAATCGAAAAAAGTAGCGTCGAGATGAAAGACTGGAGAATTTAGCAGTAACCAGCCCAAAATCATATCAAGGCTATTTATTGACTGATACAGACCTTAAAGAGCAAGCGCCCGAGACCGCCCGACCTTCGATATTTCACTAAAGCTGAAAGTTTCTCTGCGCATCTCCCAAATACAGGTGAGAATGATCAGTGATTATGAAGTTTGGATGATGGTTACTTGGTCAGACACCTGGTAGCAAAGGTGTATGAAATAGTACCCCTCACTTTCGTCAAAAAATAAAGTTCTGGTTTTTCATATTTTCTTTGGAATGATATTACTAATCACATCATCCATTGCCAGACCCTCACTACAGTTTCAATCCCCCCCCTTAGACACGCCTAAACTTTATTGAATTATAATTATTATACTTACGTTTGACAGTAATAAAGCGTTTTTGTGATGCTATCTACCCAGTTATGTCGGGTCGATATTTCCGTTTACTTGACAATGTAAGACACAATTATCTTCTCTGAAGGATAAACAATGCTGAAGGTTAAAGAAGGTGCATATATCTGTTTGTCAGTTTGGCACAATGGTTTGAGTGAAATATTGACAGAAAGCTGATGAAGCTTCAAAGCAAGTTGACGATAGAAGTTTATATGGAAAATAATAAAAGCCTCAAAATACTCGAAAATATATTGATATTGATGAAATATTTCACGTCCGTTTCTGGAATTATTGCCATCTTTGGCATTATGTATAAGTAATCGAGAAAATGTGCGCTTAGAGCTACAATATCTGTAAAAAATACATGAGAAAACACATGACTTGGGAAATAATCTCTGATGCCTGTTTCCTGGCCAAGTAATCAAGATCCAAACTCCATAGTCAATGATTGTTCTTCCCTCTGTCGGGGACATGCACAGAGAAGCTTTCAGCTTTCATGAAGTAACGAAGGTGTGGCTCTTAAGGCTTGGTTCCGCTTGTGCAGCGGACGCATGCAGCCACTGCTTGCAGCCGCTGCTGCGTTTGGCTGCTTAGTAGGAAGTGGATCAGCTTGTGCAGTGGAAACGCAAGACGCAAGCGACGAACGATAAAAACGTAGTAGATGTTTTGAATACTCTGTGTGAAAGAGGTTGGTAGTGTTTCCAGTTGAACATTGGGTGGCGTGAATGAAAATCAAATTTCTACTTAGCAGTCAGGTCGAGTGACTAGAGCCCTATCCCTGAATCTCTCTTTGTCTGCCTAGCAATAGCATATGCAGAACTGCAAGTTATTCAAGATTGGTGTTTAACTTTTCTGTTCTAGCTATTTGTACTGTGGCAGACTGATAGCAATATCATCCAAGAAAAAAGCACCTTTCTTTCTTTTTGGATGTCACTGTTCTGTTTGATTATTTCTTGAAGACTCACTAACTTTGACCTTCGCTCCATTTACTGACTAATGCAAACAAGGGCAGTCTAGAATCGATACATGCACTAGGAATTTTTGGTTGAAACTTTTGCGTTGAAGACAGAGAGGATATAAAAGACGATATAAATGTATCGTCCTAGATAAACAACCAATATTGGTAACCCTGCAATTTCGATCCCAGACAATCACCATATAAAATTCATTGTTATTGTACCGGACTATATTTTACAATTCGAGGATTTTTATTTCACCCCGCGTTCCGTGATCTCTCTCGAAAACCAATATCACCTACCCTCCGATGCTGAGCTGACGTTGGCTGTTCATTTATAACAAACGATAAATTTCTGGGGTGTTATCGTCGTAGATACGTAAAAACCGAATTACCATTAACTGCGAACCAGGCGTCGAGACGCTCACACACAGATAGACGGAAAGAAATATACAGGGGGAAGTCGGCAATTCGGTTCCCATGGTTACTAATCACCTTTGATTGCCCAAGATACTTTCCTCCACCCCACGTCGTACGTGATTTGGTGGTTTAAGGCGACCGCGTAGAAGTCTATCAATTTTTCTTTCCTTCGGAAATGTCAGTGTCACGAATTTTGATGGGCCTATCTGATTTTATTGCCTTGTATTTTGGTTGTGGAGTCATTTTATTGAGAGACGAGGCAGGTAGTGACAGATTTATTGGCGAATTTACTAGTTTCAGTACCGATTCTCAAACTGTTGAACGATAAATCTTCTAAAAATATGATTTTTAATTCAATTCCACAGAGAATTTGAAGCAAAAATTCGCTGAATTTCGCTCTTGGACAATTGAATGTCGTCATGAAATCGAATTTATCAGGTTGAATGTTACATATCCCATCATTTGAAAAAAATACGGAAGTATTGAATGAGTCATTACCTAATAAAATCGTAATGATCGGATCAAAATGATTGTAGTAGAAAACATTTTGTCACAACCCTTTCATGCAAGTTGTAAGTTATCTTGTACCATTTGGAACAGTATGCCTGCACGATTTTTGTAATTTCAGCGACGTTTTTATGTGTGACAGATGCAAGGCAGTCTGTAAAAAGTCGTTCATCAATATAATTGTTGAGCTTGCGAACGGAAATATTGCGTTTCATAAGAAGTCTTTTTTTTTCAGATTACGATTCGTTTTCGCCTCAAGTATCTTTTTCAGAGGCAGACTGCCGAGAATTTTTCTGAAAGGTCTGTAATTGCCACCCGGTTTATGATTTGAAAATACCATTTTCAAGTCGAAATAGTTTTATATCATATTCCGAAATTTCAAAATAATATCACAACGCCTCTTCTACCAAGACTTCAACTGATAAACAGCACTTCGACAATACTTTGACATTGTTTGAAACTTTTCACCAAAGGGCGTATCACTTGTCTTGAAATCCCAATAGGAAATGGAGGCTGAGTCGACGTTACTTATGGGGGTATGTGTTGAACAGTGTTATTATTTAAAATTCTCTTAGAGATCAATTACCCTAACACCAAACTGATATTTTTGCACTCGACGCGCTTTTCGCTAACAAGTTTAGCATCTTCAGGAGAAAAAATTGTTTTTATTGTCTTGTGTCTTTTAATGTATCAAGAAAAAATCGTGGAAAAAATATGATAACTGAAATTTGCTACCTACAGTGGATAGGGTACTTAACTGGAAACATTGACTTCCTACTTTCGATAAAAAGCGTTTTGAAGATCCGAAAATTGATGAACTAAGAGACGAAATAATGTTTTAAAGAGATGAAGAGGTTTCACCTGACTGCTGAAGTCGTATGTATTTTTTGTTTCAGTTATTTTCAAGTTCATTTCCAACCGAAATTTCTCGCGGTTTCTCGATAAATTGTGAACTACTTTGCTTCTGAAAATAGCGCTGACTCAACATAATTTCTTCAGTTATTTTCAACGATAACTCCGAAAATTCAGTATAAAGGGAAGTACAAAAGTATGCACTATGGAAATCGTTCACGTTGTTACCTCAAGCATTGATTTGCATAATGCAGTCCAAAGTGCCTCCATATGTGCATAGTAAGTCAATGATGAGGATTTTCCGCCAGAAAACTATTACAGGTACTACTAGCAATCAAAAGTGCAAGAGTAATGTTTTTTTCATCTCGACTCTCTCAATTTTGAAATTTTATATTTCATTTGCAATGTTTGAATATTTTCGAATCATTTCCATTATATCCATTTTCTACTTTTACAGTATTTACAATTTAGTATTGGTTCCACTTTCAAGTTTTTTCATTCATTTTAGATGATTTTATTACATAGTTCACCTGAAAAATTTGTTATTTTATCCTTATTGATTGCTTATTTCCAACTCGTTTACATAGAACACGGTAAAACGTGTTGATATTGATATCACTGTTTTGTAATCAGTCGATCTTATATAGAAACAAAGTATGAATAATTTTAAATAATTTTGGATATTTTGGAATCGTGTGGGAACGTTTTTTTTTCTACTCTCACTATTTTCAACCGTTCAATACGTATTTGACAGCTGTTAGGTAACGGCTCGTTTAGAATACAAATGTATTCTAAATGTATGCCGGATTTTTTTCAAATTAATGGGATATGTAACATTTGACCTGATAAATTTGATTTCATGACTACATTCAATGGCCCAGAGAAATTTCTCTGTAAAATTGAAATCAAGATGCTATTTTTAGGAAATTTATTGCTCAACAGTTTGTGGATTGGTACTGTATCTAGTTATATACATGAAGCAAGCAATTGTTTTACGTATACTTGGTGTCATCCATTGTGTTGTTGATCATTCAAATGAGTGATAACGAAAACATTCGTGAAATTACGGCACTAAGCATGATGGAAGTAGAAAAAAATACAGTACGCAACTTGAGGGATAAGGCTAGTTACACTCAAGAATTGCCTCCTGCTCGTAATTTCGCTCATACGTAATTATACTATTACCGCACTAGTGCAGAAAGTAGTGCTTTCCGCAAGGAAAATATTTTGATAAAGTGCACTTCAGCACACGTTCCTAGGAAACAAAATTAGTATTAACTGCGGACCAGGCCCTCTTCGCGACGTAGACACATAAATGGAAATGAATATACAGGGGGAAGTCGGCAATTCAGTCTCCATGGTTACTAATCACCTTTCATTGCAAGATACTTTTCTCCACCCCACGCCGTACGTGATTTGGTGGTTTAACGCGACTGCAGCGGAGCTAGCTCTATCAATTTTTCTTTCCTTCGAAAATGTCGGTGTCATGAATTTATATGAGCCTCTCGGGGATTTCGTATTCGTATTTATTTTCGCGGTTAATAGGTGTTGCATGCCGGCCAGTGGCGTGCCTCGAGCCGTCGCCTCTAATTGAGGTGTTTTCGCTCCGTTTTTTTCTAATCGTTAGGGAAATCGTCGTCGTTTGATTAATTTCGCACCTCTTCGCTTTATCTTTCGGCATCGGCCATTAACACGAATACCGAGGGCGGCGCTAATTTCGGGTAATATCACGTTCTCGATTTCATCTCGGGTGGATATTTATGTCTCTATTCGTTTATTTTTCATGCGTTCGAAACACGCGTTTCCAGATTTGCTGTGCTTCCATTCCTAAATAAAGGATACAACACATTTTTATCGAATCATTTAAAAAATTGTATTCTGCCTTAATCTAGGTATTATGTATATAATACATTCATGTAGGGTGCGGCATCGAAAACGAAACAGATCAAATGTCAAAACACTTATTGTTAAAAAAAAAACTAGAACATGTCAAAGTCAACTGTCATCGGGTCAGAGGATTTTGGTAATTGAGGCTCTTATAATCCCCTTGATACTTTCTTCAATACTTTTACATTTTACCTTTGCGAAATCTCTCTAAATGGTGCCTAGGAAGCAGAGCCTCCTGCGGGTAAGAGGCAAGTAAGGTTATTTATTCATTGTCGTTAAATGTCAATGTCAAAAGCTAGCGGATAGTGGAGAGTATTGATATGGTACACTGGTGGTTGCAGGAAGAATACATAAGTTGAAGAAACATGACCAAGAATCCGTCTCTAAGAATCCCGATCATCTTCAGATCAGAAATATATGCTATAGCGACTTTGGATTGTCTCAGTTGATGCGCATAATAATGTACAAGGTGGATTCATACAGCAATCGTAGATCCGGATTCTGATAATGAGAATTCGTGGAAAATAAGTCGGGAGGAGTTAAATCATTGATTTTAATGTAGTAGTAATAAATAAATAAAATAAATAATAGTATCTCTGTAGTCAGAATTCGTGAGTTGGCCAACTTTCAATCCTTACGATTACCATACGATTTTTGAATTGCGCGTGCGTTATCTAGAATTGGAATTGCATTGTCAAATGTCGAAATGATTCCGTAAATCGCGACTGATAAAGTTTTTTTTTATTGATATTCAAATGTAGCAGATGTCAGCTTACGTCGACCAATTGGGAAAGCATTTCTTAGGATTTGACAGTTCTTGAGGTAGCTGTATGAATGGTATGTTCTATGTATTTTGTTACGTGTTAATAGTTTCAATATCTCATTTCCGTTCTAAGTTGCTGCAAGAATCCACCTTTACATGCAGGCTCCTCTGCTGAAAGAATATCATACTGCAAAAGTCAGCAGTTTGAATGCGAGCTCAGATGGGGTGGAATCTTTACTTTTGAATTCTGTTGTTTTGTTTCAAAGCACAGGTCAACTTTTTCGACTCTACGAAGTTATGACTACCCAACACGTTTAATCCCGTATTTATTACAAATGTTGCACTGAACTTCCCTCATCTCTATATAAAGGAGCAAACTTTATCTTGGGCCAAAATTATTCAACGAATTAGACGGGGATATGAAACAGCACTTAGCAGAATGGTACCGGTAAAAAATCACAGGAAAAAGTACCCACAGCAGTACAAAATACACTCACAATACACTCAAAATACACAGACATGAGGGTCACAAGGAGGTCTAGCCCGTGAAGGTGCATCTAAGGCTATGATCGGTCCAAAATCCTACTGCGGGTTAGCGAAAGCATATACAAAGAAAGAAACCAGAGGCTGCTAGCTATATGAAGGAGTCAGTTTCAAGGCTACGGAGTCTCATCAAATATATCAAGCTAGGCAATGTGCTCTGATAACGGGAGCATAACAGTAGATCTGAAAAGGTTACAGTGAATGAAGCTATGGGCTAGCTCCCCAACAATCTAATCTAACCTGTTCTGTTATAAATGACACGTATGTCAGAGTAGGGACTGATGCTGATTGTTAGAAATTTTACATTCAATATTTTAATATGTCTCTGAAATTTGTAACTAACCAGAATGGTTAGTTTGAGAATCTAGTATTTTTTCAGTTAATTATTCTTGTGTTATTGTCGTGAGAAAATCTGAACTGAAGGTTGGAAATTGGATATTTGTGTTGTGTGATTTTTTTTACAGTTTATGTAGCAGGATATTGTTTCATTTTTTGGATCAAAATGTTTCAGCATGGGTTAATTCATATTCGGAATATTCATTCTGGGATTTTTTATCGGAACTCAATGGAGTCATTCATTCAGATCAAATTGAATATATTTGTACGGGAGTTTATTTACTCGGATTCTTGATACGAATAACTATTGAGTACCACATTGAAACTTTTTGTAGAGATCACTTACCCAAATACCAAACTGATATTATTTGCACTCGACGCGCGTTTCGCTAACAAGGTTTGCATCTTCAGGAGAGGAAAATTGATACTAATACTAGTAGTAGAAGTAGCTCAATAATATCAGTTTGGTGTTAGGGTTGATCCCTACTCTACGGAAAGTTGCTACTTTTACACCAAAGCTTCCAATCTCATATTTCAAGTATAAAATTGGAACTATTTTTTTAGTAAGACCTGCCAATTCAATGAATATTTTCTCCTTGAAAGGTAAACATCATCGATTCCAAAAAGTGGCAGCGTTTGAAGAAAACTTCACATGAGAGACATCGAAGTGTCTCTCGGATTCCGTCACGTACTAGTGATGTATACGAAGTTATTTTTATCGCTCGTCGAAGGAAACAATAACCGATCCGTCATTACTTTTTCAGAGGAAATTATTATTTCTCCCGAAGGTACGCTTCGCGAAATCGCACCGGCACTTTATCGCAGCTCGATTTTTTCCGAAAAAAGGAAAGTTCTGTTAATAATCGGCGTTGTGCGACGGAGAGAAACAACTGCAACGCGAAAACAAAACGCGGTCGAGAGATTCGCGCCGGCCGCCGCCGATGCATCGAAAGAGGTTTTTGTACCTTTATTTCCTATCTATTAAACTCGGAGATGTCTTCGGAGATGTCGAATAAAAATCACTCGACCGCCGTCCGCGAGTTTTAGTCGGAGAGCCGGCGATTGTTCGTCTTCGGCATTTGTTTCTGATGGTAGAACGGGCTACTTGGATGACTCGCCATTTTCGCAAATGATACTTTTTTTTTCCAATTGTTTTCGTCCGAACAACATTACATACCAAGGAGGAAAGTGTATCATTTCTCTGGAAAACGGACCAAACATCTCGTGAGAGAGTTCACGGTCGGACAAATATTAAAAGAGAAGTATTATGAAGTACCGGAGAAACCATCAACTCTGGATAATATATTTTCTCAAAAAATTTGGGAATTATCTAATCACATACGTTAACCCTAATATTGAATCGAATAAAATGGAATAGACCGATTTGGCTCTGCAAATCTTGTGTTGTACTCTGCATGGTGAATGTTGAGCAGTATGAGATGATTCGGTCAACATTCCTTTCTGTTTGTCCCATACTACGCCAAGAGCCAGAGCAAAAAAAGTAGGTTCATAATGCAATCTTCTACAGAATTGATTTTCCTGTTGGAAAATGTTTGGGGGTGTCCCCTGAATATAAATTCAAGTTGGCGGGACAGGGGGGGAGGGTTGAGCTTCAGCCGCCATCTTGGAAAACACGTTTTATCAAATATCTCGTGAACCGTGCATCGTACGACAAAAACAGTAGGGATCATTTTCGTAGATAATAAAATTCTCTTCAACTTTTATTCGAAACTTTTTTCCGTATAGTGCATAGGTTTTCATTTAGAGCGCGCCAAACTGTTCCCAGCATGGTTATTGCTAAATATATAGTGAACGGTTGATGAAACAGTATAAATGGCAGTATTTTGGCGCGCCATAAATAAAAACCTATGCTTTATACAAAAAAAAGTTTCAAATAAAAGTTGCAGAGAATTTCATCATCTACAAAAACGATCCTTACTGTTTTTATCGTAAAACGTGTTTTCCAAGATGGCGGCTGAAGCTCAACCCCCCCGTCCCGCCAACTTGAATTTACATTCAGGTGACACCCCCGAACATTTTCCAACAAGAATATCAATTCTGTAGAAGATTGCAGAAAAAAAGTACCTGGTTCTTGGACTATACTAGGTACTTAGACTGATTAGAAATTTCTGCACGTCATTCATACACTTCTCAATATTAGAACACTTCAAATCGACATCAGGAACGACAGACAGAAGATCGTTTTCAAGCTTCTACTTCCTCGTTTTTGAAAAGGTCAGTAGGTACTTACTACGTTCATGTCAACAAGATGACAAGTGCTTCGAGTGTTTCCTGAACGTAGTTTTCTGTTTGTTCCTTTTATAATAGACCGGGAGGTGGTGTCACTTTTGAACTAGTGATCGATCTGCACACGAATTTTTCAGCATGAGTAGTTCTCCACCTGTACATATGAGGACCGCGCGTCAGCCAGTCCAATAGCGGTGGGTGTGGGCGTGGGAGGCGGTGAAACTCGCTGAAAAAATCTCAAAAAAAAGTGATTGATCTCCACATGAAACTTTGTAATGATGTAAATTATTCATGATTATAGGTGGAAATAGGCGTCAGCCACGTTCCCGATGGTGGAAACATCGTCAGTCAGGCCTTTGAAGTGGTCAGAAAAATCGGAAAATTGAAGTGACTGATCTGCACTTGAAATTTTGAAGGATGATTATTGTATTCAAATTGAACATAAAAATGGACGTCAGCCACGTTGATAGTGGTGGATTCTGCGTCAGTCAGGCGCCCAAAGTCAAGGGCAGTGACCAGCTTCTTTTGGCGCGCTGTATCTTATGCAGTTCGACTGACTCATATTCCACCGGCATCGTGCCGGCTGACGATTATTTATCGAATGTACATAACAATTACATGTTCATAAAGTGCATTTCTTCAGTGCCCCCCCTCTTTTATTTTTAGAACGGATCAACGCAGATAATTGAAACTGATGATGATGAAAGTTATGCATGAATACTATATTATGGAGTAAAATTTACACATAAAAAGTTCAAGATGGCGACTGGGCGCCACCTGGAATAAAAATTAAATGGAAAGGGGGGTCTTGTGATACATCATGTTGAAGCTCCTGACGAATACTTTACAACCGTAGAATATGAAGTCGATATCTTAACCAACTACAAAATGGCGGAACATTTGATAATTGCCTGCGCACATCGACGTGTGACGTCATGAGGTGAGGAAATGAGCTGAGTTCAGTTCAGAAGATGCTCGAAATAGTTGCCTTGAACGTCTTGAGATAAAACCAGCCTTTCGGATATTTCACGTCAAAAATTTTCCAAGTCAGCAACGTCGATTGTTCTTCAAATATTTAACTATTTCCTGCCGTACATTCAATATTGAATCAGGTTCAGTTTCGTACACCTTCTGCTCCAAATAGCCCCATAACAAAAGTCTAAAGGTGTCAAATCTGGCAAGCGGGCTGGCCATTCCGTAGTATGTCAATGGCCAATCCAACGACCATGGAAAGTATTACCCAAATAGTTTCTTACGTGTTTGGAGTTATGTGGTGGTGCTTCATGATTTTGGAATAATAATATCCATATAAAATTCATTAGGATTCACTTCGACGATGTCGGTGATTAGAGGATCAACAGTAGTTGCCAACACAGTCAAATACGATTCCTTTGTTGAATTTTGTTCAATTGACCATGTTGGAGATAGTTTACGTGGTATCTATCTACTTATAAAATCGGAATCTAAATTAGATTTTGTTCTAAATTTGTTTTCGTTCTAAAATTGTTCGTTCCGTTAATCAGCTGACGAACGTCTACCCTCAGAAGTCGAAACTTGTGCGAGCAATGGATCAACGAGGCCTTACCTTTTAACGTGCGATTACCCAGCACGGTGGCCCGGCGAGAATACTTCAGCTGAACAATGATGTTCGTTTAGTTGTCATTTTTGGCTTTTGTTATGAACAAAAAATAACCTATCACACCTTATCGGGTTGTTGGGATTGCCATATGATAGAGATAAACCAATATTTCTAGTAATATCGATATTAATGTGTTTGTTTTCAGGTAATTATTAAATGTTCCGCCATTTTGTAGTAGGTGAAGATATCGACTTCATATTTCAGGCTCGATTTGAGGGTTATAAATTATTCGTCAGGAGCTTCGAGATGATGTATCACAAGACTCCTGTTCCATATTTTTTTCCAGATGGCGCTCAATCTTCTTTATTGCATATGATTGTATTGACTGTATTGCAGGAGTAGGCTTTGTTATCATATTTCCATCTGTGTATAAATAATGAAGACATCACGCATTCACTGAAAATAATGTTTAAATTTGAAAGAATAGTCGTAATCAATATTCAAAAAGTTGGATATAGTGATTTATATCACCTTAAAATTGATATATAAACATGTAATTGTTATGTACATTCGATAAATAATCGTCAGCCGGCACGATGCCGGTGAAATATGCGTCAGTCGAACTGCATAAGATACAGCGCGCCAAAAGAAGCTGGTCACTGCCCTTGACTTTGGACGCCTGACTGACGCAGAATCCACCACTATCAACATGGCTGACGTCTATTTTCATGTTCAATTTGAATACAATAATCATCCTTCAAAATTTCAAGTGCAGATCAGTCACTTCAATTTTCCGATTTTTCCGACCACTTCAAAGGCCTGACTGACGATGTTTCCACCATCGGGAACGTGGCTGACGCCTATTTTCACCCATGATCATGAATAATTTACATAATAACAAAGTTTCACGTGGAGATCAATCACTTATTTTTGAGGTTTTTCCGGCGAGTTTCACCGCCTCCCACGCCCACGCCCACCACGGTCGCGCCGGCTGACTTTCGATTTGGAGTACAGTAATGGTAAAACTCTCTAATTAATCACATTCGAGTTGCAGATAAATCACTGATAAAAAAGTGACATCACCTCCCGGTCTATAATCTATTCAAAGTAGATAATGTGCGATATACAATCATACAGCAAATTTTGGAGATGTTATAGTTGAACGGATAATTGATTAGTGGACATTCATCACATTTGTATGAGTCTACCACTAATGTATAAATGATATATTGAATTAACAGTTTAGTTATGCCCATCGACTATTATTTATATTCTATCCGATTCAGAATGTCGCTCGCGATACACATTGTATTCATATTATCTGTCAAATGATGACAAAACTATCCTCCATTAAGTGCAGTCAAAGAGACACAAAGGTTTTTATTACGACGATAAATATTAAAGCGGCGAAGAACCAGTTTAATCGACAGCGTGACTTTTTGTATATGCCTATCGCAATGTTCACGGTAGCTCGGGGTATCATTCCACAAAATATTATCGTCTTTACAACACTTTCGATTCGTCGTGTCACATACGTGAAATTACTTGGCACTGTTGCCAATGGAATGAATTCTTCGAACACTGCGTATCTTCTTAAAGCGATTCAGACGTGTACAATATATGTCCCATGTTTTATATGGGTCAAATGGGAAGATAATCCAACACACGCATAAGAGAACATAGAACTAGTTTTAGAAATGGAAAAACAAATTTAGTTATGCTGCAAATTAATCTGTTATTCAATATTGTTGTAATACATGGTTTTGAGGAATTTCTCTATTTCCAACACAATAAATACTGATGTGATGATTTTAGAAGTTTGTTCGAAATTCTTATGACAATCAAATCTTGAGCATGTTTTTAAATCGATTAAAACGGGTATAAAAATTATTGATAAATATCATGGCTGGAATACTAACTAAAGTTTTTTTAATATTCAGTGTAACTATATTTACGTATTCGAAAACAATATATTATTAATACTTTCACACTTCTTGTGGTCTCTTTTTCTCCCAATAATGGGAAGATCTGGACTGACCGATTTTTTATCCTTATAATATCAATAATTGAAAGAAACGGGCTCAGACTTGAACCTTGGCGAACACCGAGTGTTGAGTGACTTATGTGGCCAACGTTCGGCAAAGAAAATTAATAATAATAGTGTATGCAACATAGAAAATAGTCCTTTCGAGTATTGATCTGTGTGTGGAATGTTGAAATGTTTTTTTCTCTTTTTTTCGTAGGTTATGCATTCGGAATGACACAAGGAATAATTTACGTAAATTAAAAAAAATAAGCGGGGTATGTTCGGTTTCTGCATCCATTAGAATGTGCTGGTTTTCAGATAGTTTCGAGAATCGAGGCAAAAATATATAGTGAAAAATTGAGAATTGGTACGATCTGTATCATAGCACTTTTTTTTGCTGAAGTGTATTTGCTTTCAGACATCCACAAAAAAATGTATCATGATACTTTCCAATTTCGTTATTTTCTCTCCCTCCGAAATCTGCCTTCTTTTCATACATTCATCAAATGAAATGAACCCGCGACAAAAAATATTTCGGAGCGACAGAAAATGAAGCTCAGTTGTCACTTGTTTTCTTTGTCAGTCTAGATTTCAATCTGTGATTACCTCGAAAAAAACCATGGTCGCCGCATATTTACCCTACGTCTGGCTTTTTATTTTTATCTGCGAATATCCCATTCCTCTGCACTAGTTTCAAGAAAGCTTATAGGCCAGGAAATTTCAGCTCGAAACCATTAAATGACGGTTACGTGATGTAGAAGAAATATTAGTGACTTGGTGAATTTACTATTCAGAGGATGAATAGTACTGATGAATCTAATACTCACACAGTTTTCTACAGGATTGGACTAAAATTCGCATTTATGATATTTTCGTTGGAAAAGTGTGATGAAACTGAAAATTTCATGCCTGTGAGTTTTAGTCCAAGAAATGCTTGCTTGGACCTACAACAGTCGGATCTAAAAATCATCTTGAATAAGCATGACTCGAACTAATGGCAGTGATCTGTCAACCAGTTGTTGATTTTTTTTAACGAAACGAGTGACTTCAGCAAAATACCTGTGAACATAACTGAGAGACAAACAATTTCTTTGATTCAAAGAATAGAAAATGAGTAAATCTTTTATCATTGTTATAGGCATTGTATTAGAATGTGGACAAAGTAATATGTTAACAAGATGGCTCAGTTCTAGAGGATTGACTTCTTGCTATCAAATAAAGAAATACCGGGTTCGAATCCGATTTCGGTTATATTTGATCAACAATCATGCTATAGGAGCCAAGGTAATGATGACAGATTGGAGGTCTGAAAGTATTGAAAAATCAGCGCCAATTAACACCGATAGTTATATTATGCAAAAAATAATGGACAAGTTTTAATCGTCCTTTCAAGCATTAGGAGTTTTGAAGTTTTGAGAACAAAGTGTAATCGAATGATTTCGTACTTAAACAAGGAGCACTTTTATATGACCCCTTGTTTCACCGTGATTTTTGGAACTTGATGATATTATTTTTTTTTATATTCGAATTCCGAACCAATTCTATTTTGTACATATCTTTTTCCATGAATTGTTTACATCAAATTTTAATCAATTTTCAAAAATTTTGTGATTTATCCTGCCCAAAGCGCAACTTTTTTCATTGTCAAATTTTAATCAATTTTCATAAATTTTGTGATTTATCCTGCCCAAAGCGCAACTTTTTTCATTGTCGGACGTTAATATTTTCTTCAGACACATCATTTCGCAGCCATTCCCGCAATCAACTCTTCCACGTGACATCACAACCGAAGCCGTGACGTAGTTTTCCCGGCCTATTAACCACGACATTTTCTTCTCCGGAGCGCCTTATCAGCTAGCGAGCGAGCGCATTTTTCGTTACTCGATATTCCCTTTAAACAGCAGCTTTTTAATGTCACCTTCGTCGAAATACTCCACTTGTCAAACGAACTGTAAAATCGGATGCCGCATTCGAAATCTGCAGGGGATCTCGAATGCAACGAAATTTTATAATAAAAACATAAATTTCGTCGCTCTCTCCCCAACATCTGAAACAGACTATTTTTCGTTTCGCGTTGTTACAAAGCCCCAATGGCGTATTAGCGTCGGGCACAGATGATTCGTGGGGCATTCCGTGAGGTTCATTTGGGTCACGAAAAATGGCGGGCTTGGAGGAATTTTGCTTCTTTGTTAAATTGAATAGTTCATCGCAAACTATAGCTGATACAATTTAAAAACTTTTGCACTTCATCATGGGCGTGGATAAATTTTGAAGTACATTGTTATCAGTTTGTTATGGAATTATGGAGATTTGGAATCGAATCAAAGTGACGTCTTGAATATGAAAGGAAAATCGAAAATGTTCACAAACCCCCTTTATTAATAGGTACGTGTATATCATCCATTGAAATATGGAAGCTCATCCACGAAAATGTTCATTCCTAGTTTTCTTATAGGGCATAGGGAACTTAGAGTTATATGCCCTTCCGAAAGTTCAAATCATATACTTTGAATAGCTACATGCAAACTATTTTCAAAAAATTCGAGATTTTTCCATGTTCCTAAACTGCACATACTTGGTATAAACATTGTTACGCATAACACCTATATCCATTACTGCAGTATTTGTGAGCCTCTTGGTGGTTTGTGAACTTCCTCATCTTTGATTTTTTGAGAAGTTGCACTGCCAGTATACACAGTATATATACAGTATACTTTCCTTCAAATCTACTGCAACACGCTGAAATTGAATATCTGACTGTAAGTTATAAATATAATTCACTACGTTGTATCCAATTCACCTCTCTAACAGCCGTTAAGGACAGCGAAGGGACATAATTATCCCGCTCTATTTCGAAAAAACGAATCGAAGATGTCACCAACTCTTGGCAGCGATAGTTTCTAACTCTTCTGGCATTATCACGTCTACGACCGATATTTTCTATAAAAGCTTCGAAATACACAGTTTATGATCATTATCTTACTTGAAGTACCAAAAATACCTAAACACAGAACTGTCACTTTTGAATGACAGTTGTCAATTGGTAAATAACAACACTTGACCATAGTCAGTGGGCATACTTGAAGACTGGCGTTAAATCAAATCATCTTTGGAACAATCTGTTCAGGCCAGTCTCAAATTACCTAACAGTAGGTTTGGCTGGCACCGTCAAAAACAACTACTCCCCGGCTAATACCACAAAGGCATTGAATTATATCGACCAGGTGCCAGTGCAGGTTTCTTCACAGAAGAAATCCTGCATTTGCTTTCGTCATACAAGAAGGAATTGATTTTCAATTATAGGGACGGACACACTCAGACCGGTTTCGGCTATTTGGCCACTCGTCAGTGCAAGGCAGTGCCATCATCAACATAGAGTCGATGATTCCATAATTAAAAATCAAACCTACAGAGTATCAAGCCCCGCCAAAGCTGATCGAACACAAGTTATTCCCATCTACCAATGACGAGGTATTCCAAAGCAAACCAATTCGCCCATTCCTCCTGCGAGATATAATTAATGCCTTTCGTGGTATTAGCCAGGGGAGTAGTTGTTTCTGACAGGTGCCAGCCAAACCTACTGTGTAGTAATTTGAGACTGGCCTGAACAGATTGTTCCAAAATATTTGATTTAACGCCAGTCTTCAAGTATGCCCACTACTATGTCAAGTGTTTTACATTTTCCTCGCAGGAGGAATGGGCGAATTCGGTTTGCTTTTGGAATACCTCGTCCATTGGTAGATGGCGCAATAACTTCGTTGTTCGCATCAGCTTTGGCCGGGGCTTGATACTCGTGTAGGAGTTTGATTTTTATTTATGAGAAATCATCGACTCTATGTTGATGATGGCACTGCCTTGCACTGACGAGTGGCCTAATAGCCCGAAACCGGTCTGCAAGTGTGTCCGTCCCTATAATTGAAAATCAATTCCTTCATTTGTATCGACGAAAGCAAATGCAGGATTTACTTCTGTGAAGAAACCTGCACTGGCACCTGGTCGGATATAATTCAATGCCTTTCGTGGTATTAGCCAGGGGAGAGTTGTTTTCTACAGGTGCCAGCCGAAACCTACTGTGTAGGTAATTTGAGACTGGCCTGAACAGATTGTTCCAAAGATGATTTGGTAAATAACAGACTTCAGAAGAAATTGCGGCAACATCGAGAGTGCTGCCAACCAAATGCCAAAGAATAACAGGCGCCAAATTTGAAATTCAATATAAAGGTTACAATCCCTTTCCATCGATGGATTGGTACAACTGCATCGATGACGTGCGACCGTTTTTAAATTGTATCTATCCACTATACATATTATTTGTAATGAAAATCAGTATACCTATTATCGAGGGAATATGAAATTTCAGTAATTTACACCAATTTGTTCTCCCTTCGGGTTCGGTATGATGGAAACAGAACAAATTTATTCACACCGACCATAATATTTTGCAAACTGAATTTACGAACACAAATTGTTTCTCTGAAATTCGCTTGGCAACACTTCGACTATCTATTGCTATCAATCCACTTGTAGCTTAAAACTGCTTGTATGGCTCGGTTCACTCTCGTTGCGTCAATTTCAAGACTGGCTCAACTCCCAAGTCTCGCCGTGCCCAGCTATCTACAATCGAATAAGATTTCGAGAATGTTCAGCGATCTCCTGATTCCTTCGGGATAACTGTAGAAAATTCTACCAACAATGTCATCCCGAAATTTCTAGTTTTAAGAAATTTCGTGAACAGAGTAGGTTTATTTATTAACTTCTTTGGTTCTCGTAACAATATATATCGATAGTAGAACTGGTGTAGGTATAAATAATCTAAAATATAAATTGACATTGTTAAGAGCAATATCAACAAATATAAATGGAATAAAATGAAAAAACAATATTATTCTTCACCATCAGTCAATGAAAAACATAAATGTTGAAAAACTGAAACTCAAATACTCGAAAGTTACTATAATCGCCCGTTGAGTAATATAAATTCGTTCAATTTTCTTTTGGGAATGAATATGAAGAAGCAGGAATTCCATTTCATCCTCTCACAGCATTTCGATATACATTCTTTTGCCACCTACTGAAGTACGAACAAAATATAGATGCTGCTTGAGGAAAATATTTTATAGAGAAACACGTGTTGCATTTTCTAAACTCATTGTTAGTGAAAATCGTAGAGGATATTCTGATATTTTTTTCAAATATGGATTTTCATCAAGTATCGACCAGTTCAATTCAATTACCTATCCCAGACTTATCAATTTTCTAAAATAAATCGAAGTGTCACCATTAAACACAAACAAGTCTTGGTTTATAAGCGTGGGCGTCCTAAAATTAACTGGCCAATTTTATTCTACAAGTTAATAAATTGGTTATTTGAATAATGTGTTTTTCTCGGAATAGGCAATTAGTCAATATTCTACTGTTTGCGAACATATATTTAAATGGTGCCATGTATTAATTTGTTTAAAGTCGAGGGCGGTGAAATAATGGGTAATTAAGGAAATACCTTTCGATGATAATTACCAGTTCATCCAGGCTGTGAACACATTGATCTTGGATTGAAACTTTTTTCTTGGAAGTTATGCTTGGTTCATAGACCAAACTGTCACCTACTCCCACTCCTTTTTTTGTTTTTATATTAAAAAAAATGCCAATCAATGAAAACGTTTATACGCGACACATAACTTTGGCGTTAAATGTATGCCTCCATCCCCCATTGATTATAATTCTGACAACTTTCTGAAAGTAAAAGATGGAATAAAAGTTTGGTATATAAACCAGGTATTATTCTTGTAGTTCTTCATCTTTCTCCCAGTTATATTGGTCGAAATCAATTTACTAAAAAAAAAGTAAAACTGTTCGTTCCGTTAACCAGCTGACGAACGTCAACCCTCAGAAGTCGAAACTTGTGCGAGCAGTGGATCAACGAGGCCTTACCTTTTAACGTGTGAATCTCAGCACGGTGGGGGGCCCCGGCTCCCGCGAAGGCGGACGGAACGCCGGGAGGAAAAGAGGGAAAGGTCGACGAACGAGGAATAAGAAACGGGAGATGTTTTCGATTTCATTCTCCTTAGCCATATTATCATTTTTCCATTGAGCATAAGTAAACAGCAGCGTCCATATTTTCTATGCAAAGGAAACACAGTCATTCAATAATTAATATCCATCATCTGTGTATTTGAAAATCCCAAAATGATTCCTACTCGAACACAATTATTGTATATTTTTCAGCTAAGTTATGATTCTGTGGAAACTGGAATTCCTTCCTTTATAGCTTGGTTAAGGAGGGATTTTACTCACCAACTCAGTAACAATAACAATCCGAATGATATGTGGAAAACCTTGAGACAAAATAAATTTTTACCTGAGAAAAAATTTGAAATACCCGATACAATAAATGATCCAAATGAAATTAATAAGTTCTTCATTGAGTCTATCCCTCAAACTCAACCATCTCGATTTATCAATTTTTATGAACTCAACAGGCAACTGCTTTGATTTCATTTTCATGAGTTAACGATCTTTCATTTTTGAAACCATTTGTGCAATCAAAACTAAAGCTAAGGGCATTGATGGGTTGAGCATTGATATGTTATTGTCTTCCTCTTTCCTTTTTAACTCTTATAATTTTTGCATATGCGAAAACGTGATTCCAAATGCATGGAGGAAGGCAGTTGTAAAAGTTTTACCAAAAAAAAAGGTCCCCACTGAATTTAAGGACCTGCGGCCATAGTTTCTGCCGTCACTGTCAAAATTTTGGAAAGGGCACTGGATATCAATTAAGGATTATTTACACGACCACGCCCTATTCCTTCGTTCGTCGGCTTTCCGGTTTTGCTGTCAACTCCTTCTCCTTCTGATGCTTAAAGCCACGAAGGCCGTCGTCCCCCAGTATATGGAACTTTCGAAATTTGCATTCATCCTCTAAAGATTTCCATCGAAGACTAGAGTTGCGTAGAGTCGTTTCTTAAATCAAGAATTCTCATGAAGCTCCTTGCACCAAGTTTAATCGGTTAAAATGTGTGCTGCATTACCATGATTTTCGAAATTTTGTTCAGCAAATAACTTGAGTGTATGATAATTTGATCGAATCCCGAGACCGGGATTTATACTAAATTAATATACTTACACGAAAGCGTTTGCTTGAAAGAAAAATTTTGAAAATTATTGAAATACAGGCCTTTTGGTCGATTGAGCTTGGTGAAGGGAGCAGGGAAAGCTGCATTATACCAATGTATGTCATGGCGTGATTGTGAATAAAAAACCTCCATATCTGCATCGTAAAATTACATATCGCTCTGATATACACAATATTAATATAAGAAATAAGGGGTTACTGACAGTTCCTTCCTTCAGGACAGAAATTTTCAGACGTTCTTTCAGCTACCAAATATGTCACTTATATAACTCGTTCCATTAGAGCTTAAAAACCTCAGTGTTCCAAATTTCAAGAGAAAATTTAAAGCACACCTCTTAAATCACCAATAACATGTTCTTTTTCCGACTCTGGTGCTTGTGTTTTTTTGTAGGAAGGTAATATTTACGTATTTCTAGGTTCGGCAATCTTTTCATGATTCTGACCTACTTCTCATATTTTCTTTCTATCATTCTCCCTCTCTTTTTTGGGTAGTGGGTTTTTGTTATGTCTGTACACGACCAAACCCCCTGCCCCCCCCATATATGTTGAGATTATTTCCAGTAAAACTGCTAACTCAGAAAACATCAAAATGGAACACAGGAACAATATAGTACCCAAGATAGTACCTGAAAAGTGAGCCAAACGCCTGGTTTATTTTGAAGAGTTTAATCGGTTAAAAGGTCTAGTGCATTAAATCGCTGTAAAACTCTGTACAGTAGTCTAGCCTTCAACTTTTTTATCGTTTATTCGCATTGAGGTAAATAATCAATAATAATTAATCTGCCAATTTCGCTTCGGGAAGCATCATAGTGAATTCAAAAAGAACTTGAGCAGATCTAGATGAAAAAATATTCAAACTTCCTTGATGGTTTTATAAGATCCTCTGTTTATTTCTTCTTTTCTGTCCGGTGTTTCAATAACTGAGTACATTCAATGAATATTTGTGACTGATAATATCTCTGTGGTCGAGCATTTGACTTCACAATTCAATGGTATCGATTGGAAAAGGTGATTTCTATAACTGGTCTTCGTGATACCAAACCAAAACGTAGTTGGAGTTTTTGATGCTCGAACTCAGAATATACTTGAAAAATCACTATTATGAAGCCATCTCGATAGTGATCGATGTAATAGGGTACAAGAAAAATCCAATGCAGTTTATATTATACAGGGTTCTCCGTTAACATTCATACAAAAGTTGCAATGTTTCGTACTGTGGACAACTGGCATTTGGCGCTTTTAATCTCTGAGAAGCTACACTATATTGACGTGGCCTTTTTTCTCTCTCGGTCCCATCCTCTAATTTCCCTCCATTTGTATACGTAATCACAGAATCGTCAAATTAAAATTCTTGTTTACGAAACGTGTAGACCACCATCAAATACTCAGTTTTATTACCAACTAACTGCCAGTGCATCTTCGAATAAAATTTAATATTCAATCGACTCACCAACCAAATTCATTCGTTCGTCTTGACCCTTAAATCAAGCATACCCCGTGGAGCACTAAAACAATCTACTATCGACTCGCATTCCATTCCCCATAACAATATCTAATCAACGCTTCGTGTTCCAAATTCAAAAATGATTTATTGTTATTTGTTTGTCTTCGTTAGCGCCGTGATATATCTCGAAGCATTTGTCATCTGCTGTTTATTTTAGTGCCCTCAACCGGCCGTAATGTCATAAGTGCGGCTCCATATAATTGTTCTTGAATATCGGAGAGTAATTATTATGCTCATTCAACACATCATTAGCAGGTCTTAGGCTGGTTACTTTGCTTCTTTTGAAATACCTTTATTCCGTGTTATTTATTGTGCTCACAACTCGTGGAGACTTGGTTGCTAAGGAGCTATTTTGAAATGTTGACTGGTTCCAAGCTCAAGTTATTTCTCATTCGATATAATAGTGCGTCTTCACATGTTTGTCGTTATTGCAATATACCCATGTAGTAGGGAAATGGATGATGACTTTCAGGGCAGCGTATTGATACTTACTGAAGAGTGTCAAAGTCTGTATTCCCGACACACAATTCACACAATTCACACACAATTCACACAATTAACATACTATTCACATTCTAAAAGCCACTGCCGTTCAGTGGTAACAATGTCTGGACATAAGAATGAGCAGCGTCGGATTCTGATACGAAAGGTCACTTGAGATTAATAGGGACCCTATTTCAGGTGATACTTAATATGAAGATTTCCCTTAGTTGTAGCGGTGCAAGGAGCCATTATAGATGATTATACTCCCAATATTTGTGAATCTTCCATAGCTCCCAAATGGAAGCTTATCTCCGAAAATTGATTCCCCACAGTTCGTTCGAAAATTTTGACATAAGTGGCAATATTTTTCATGAAAAACATTTCCTTGGATATAGTGAAATCCAGAATCTAAGTGGTTGGCTATTTCCTAATAGATTCTAGTAAGTGAACTGTTGTTGAATGTTCATTACTGTACTGTATGAAAACACTTCTTCTACAACTGTCAAAAAAATTCTTTGTTACTATGGATGCGTAAAACACCTTTTCTTTACAATAAAAAATAATGCACCGTCAATTTTTTTTTCACTGCTAGAAAAATATCGCCGTAAACCGATGTGTTCCTTTATATTTAAAGTACTTTTGTGTACAGAATGATGTCTCCACAATGAAGGGGGCTTAATAAGTACCTTGGATTTCTCTTCTAAGTAACATAGTAGAGCATTTTCTGTTGCTGTTTTTTCATTCTTTTTACGACAGAAATCTCTAAACTAAGTGTACACACTATCGCTATTGCAAGATATCATCATCATCATCTTAACAAAAATAATAGCTCATTACAACTCCTCAATATTTAACCGAAGTTTCTCGTATAATTCGGCTGAATTTTACAACAAGCTACCCAGTGAATTCAGACTCTACAGTATCATCAATAACTTCAAGAAACGTTTGAAACCTATTCTCAAACATTGGTAACACGTAGTAATGCTAACTTCGCCATGTCCTTGGTCTTGCATTATTTATTGCTTTATGTATGAATCAATTTATACTGATATTATGTTTGTATTGTCACTAATACCAATCTCTATTCTGTCCATTTTACGTCAACGGTTGGTTTGAAAAACAGCTCTTGCTGAAATTCCACCTTTTCATCTGATTCTCTTTCTATAAATCTATGTTGTCCTTTGTAAGTTGTTCTCAGATGAATGAAGTCGTTTTATCATTATTATTATTTTGAACGCGAAGAAACATGAATTATAGATGTGACAATCAATATTTATTGACAATTGCGCGATTTCATAATGATAAGAAATGAAGGAATTTCAAATAAAAATTCAGTTGTAGAAGAAACGTTTGTATTTCGTGCATAAAATTTCGTGTCTAGTGACACATTGAAAAACACCCAATTTCAGGCATACATTTATAGTACAGGAATGAACGCAAGATAAAGTATATTTAACAATGGGGTAAGGTGAAGGATTTACAGAAAAACAGTATGTAAGTAGTAAGAAAAGCCGCATTCCCAGGCTACGTATTGCTTTTTCGAATTTGTTATATTCCAACGTGACGTCCCATTTCATTCCTTCGTCCATAGTTCGCCCCAAAAGAGCAAAAAATCCGATTGAATATCTCACTCGATGTATTCCATCAAAGACTGGAAGAACTTTTCCATAATGCTGCCAAATTAGCCGTTACGTCTGTCGCGAAACTTCAACAATAACCAGTTGGCACTGCCTTCCTTCCAGATAGAAAGAATATAATTAGACAGGCTCGAATAAAAAAATTCTTCGACGTCTGTGCCACCACATCGAAAACGGCTTTCAATTATATTTATTTTCTTCCCTTCTGCCTCGTAAGGGTTCTTGTACGGATGATAGCAGGGAGACGACGAGGATGCTGCCATCTCTGAATTTAAATCAGGTCCGTAATGGAGGGACGGCGTAATTGAGTTTTGGGCCCTTTCCACTACGGTTTTCGGGAGTAAATGTCGGAGAGATGTTCGAAACCATTTGATATGTCTACGAGTGGATTTCCAGCGGCAGCAGAGGAAATGTAAACGGGGGATGTTCGTATACGGTAGGTGTGTCGTTTGTGTTTTGTCCCCTCTAATCGGCGTCGTCATATCCTTTGAATAGTCCGTTTCGGATTCAACGAGATGAATGGAAACGATTGAAGAAAAATCTCCACGGAAATGTAGACTTTCAGAATTCAAGGGAACTTTATTCGCATTAGAAACTTCGACAAGTCAATGTGGTAAATATAAAATATATCTCTAGTTTTCCATTCTCACGAAATTTGTACGACTATGACTATGTAGAATGAGATTCACTCATCAACTAATGACAATTTGAACGGCAATGGTTCGGACTTTCATTGTTAATATTATTAACTCTATTGAAATCTGTTGCTAAGAACGAAAGAATAAAAATACAAATCGAATAAGGTAATCCAAGATGAATAAAAACCCTGGTGCGTTTTCCGATATGCTTTTGTTTAGTCAATTCCTTTCAACCTGAGAAATCGAAGAGTAAACTTACATTTTTTGACGGTAGGTGGTGTTGAGGTGGTGATACAAATGCGATTTTCTAAGGGTACATTTTCATTGAGGCGGCAGCTCACGAGTGATTTTCGATACCGGCGGTCTCATTGGATAAACTCTTGCGGGATCTTTCGTTCACCAATAGAATTATCAGTATACAAAATACGTAAGGTCAAGTTCGTCTAATGAAAAACCTATTAATTTTTTTGAAATGTTTGACAGTTCGATTCGAATATGAATGCATTTGAAAGTTCTTTTAATATTCAAAATCTTGTACCTAGTTCTTGTTTCTTTTCAACTTTTTCTCGTTTATATTCTTTTTGAGTATTTATCGTTGCTGTTCTGGTATTTGTTTGATTTTATAGTGATAATTGGATTGATTATGAACCGATTTATGGTGGATTCATGCAGCAATCGTAACTCGGAATTCGCAAGTCGTAAGGAAGAAGTTGAGTCGATATCTTTCAATGAAAACGTTCATGCAGGTATATTAAGTCGGAATTCGTAAGATATTGAACAAATTTCCACTCTTACGATTCAACAGCTCTTGAGATTGCTGCATGAATGGTTTATATTTTGTTGCGAGTTCCGATTTCCGAGCTACGATTGTTGCATGAATCCACCATTACAAAGCTCAAAATGAAACGCGCGTGTAACGTGTAGGTAATACTTATCTCTCATATCATCGGCTCGTAATCACATTGAAATTGCATTTTTTTTTAACACTTTGTAGAAAAAAGTACTTACCTCTTTTCGGTTCCTCAGAAAGTAGAAAGATGAGATATCAATACTTTCCAGTTTCACTCATAACTATTGTTTCGGAAGATTTAAAATCACATCACAATCTCTGAGTTTTTGATTTATTTTTCATCAAATTGAAAGCAAAAGGAATACCTGAAAGTCAGTCAAAATGTGATGATTACATAATTTCTAGCATTTCGCGGGAAAGCAAGAAATTGCATGCAAAACATGAGAACATGAAATAAACATAACCTATAAATCTATAAATAATGTAAAGGTGCGCCTCTGCTGGCAAACTCTCGAAGGCATCTCTCCAGTTAAAATTGATCAAAATCAAGATAGCGAAAAGTCGAGAAAATTTGCCTGAAATCTATAAGGTATTAGTCAACACACCAAGGTTTTTATTCATCTTGAGGTAATCGAATTCAAACAAAAGGTTTTCGTCAAAAATAGAATTAAAGGTTTGATTGATCAAAGAAAATAACGTTGTGACAAAAAATTGATATATCGAATTTCAAATATTCGTCAATAAAAATGTATATAAAGAAATGAATGAAATAATATTATCGGCCGAAAATGATTGCGGATACCAGCAATCGAAACGTCGTGAGTACACTCAAATTGAAACTTGGTTTCAACATTTAATCTTACTTCTTTCATTCAATTCTTCATTTAAATTTTTGACTTATATTTCACATTCGATATATCAATTTTTTTTGTTACAATATCATTTCATTTATTTCTTTATTTACATTTTTTTGACAAATATTTCATATTCGGTACTTATATCAATTTTTTATCAAATTATTTTCTCTGATCAATCAAACCTTTAATTTTATTCTTTACCAAAAAAATCCATTTCAACCTTTTGTTTACCTTATTCGATTTGCATTTTTATCCCTTCGTTCTCAAATAAACGATGAGATTGGAACCTTTGGTGTAAAAGTTGAAACTTTTCCTAGACATCAATTAGCCTAACACCATAATGATATTTTTGCACTTGACGTGCGTTTCGCCAACAAGTTCAGCATCTTCAGGAGAAGTTCTTGGCAACAGGTTTCAATAGAGTTGATAATATAGACAATCGAAGTCCGAACCATTACCATTCAGCAAGAAACATTGCCAACCACATTCAAGCAGATGAAATGATGAAAACTCAAATAAATGATATTCAAGAAACGCAAGAGGAGTCAAATATTTTTGCTGGTGTTCACTTGTGTTACTTGAATATTTATTTCTTTCACTCTTACGGCGAATATGCTCCATTTTCTGATCGAAGATCTATCCCCATTCTTCCTTAGGGTTGATAAACTTTACAAATACATATGTTTTTTCAAATATTTGATTTCCCATGCAATGAAAATCTTGTAATGTTCAGCGAACATTGAGAGGACCAAGGGAAACCTATAGTTTTTTCAGTTCGCCCATTGCGTTTCCTCCACGTAGAAGAGGGGTACCAACCAAACCGTTGCAAGGTAGTCGATAATCTCGCCTAAGATCATTCTTCTTAGGTAAACTTAAATCTCGTCAAACAGGTATCATATCCACAAATATATGTGTTTTTTGAGTGACAATGTCTTATCAACCCAAACAAGTATTTTATGCTTCGAGGTAGCTTATTAGCTCCGTCGAGAAGCTGCATTTGGAATTTCAACCCCAAACCTCTGAAGTTGTTCGAAATCGCTACTGCTGAAGACATCATACCAATAAAAAGGTCATTTCCTAGGGTTTAGGAACGGCAGCATTCCTGTCTATAGGGTCGCCAACATAATTGCATATATATGTGACGTGGCGTTCGGTCCAATTCTAACTGGTAGTGTTACTCTCGAGAGGCTTCAACTAGGGCATTGTGCGATTCAAATGTTGGCCTTAATGGTGGTGTCTTCTGTAGAACTTCTTTTACATTATTTTTGTGTCGACGTATGTCACACACTATATGTTAACATTTGTCGGGTGAGTTTTGAAACACCCTGTATATTTCCAAGTTAAGTATTGTGGTTCTTTGGTTATCTCTTTGTATATTTGAATTATGTGAAATCGTATATAGGAAAGGCATTTTCAACGTATAGATAGATGAGTGTCGCCTTTGAGAGTTTGTGATCTTCGAGAAAAATTTCTTTCAGCAATGAGTTTCATAGTTGGCTCATTCTCTTGAAAAAAAACTTCAGGAAAACATTTGGACAACTCTTCGGGTTAACAGACAATGAGTATGGAAGGACTGAAGAGATTTCAGAAGAGCAGCAATCTCTGGAACGTCAACAGAAATACCATTGGACAAGAGTCAATCACCGTACACAAAAAAATACCAATTGTGACAATGAAAACTTGACTCAATAAATAAGAGAATATCTCAAATATGGGTACATTTATACCTTCAGATTTCAGAAAGAAATCCTGAATACTTATTGAATCAATCGAACAATTTATATAGAAATGTAGTAATAATTTATTTGAAACAAATTCTTTGCTAGTGATAATGTTTCGATTTCACAAGGGTTCATTCTGTTTTGCCCAAAATGTGTCATCCATCTTCGAGCTTTCCCAATTTCTCTCTTATCTTGACACTTCACATGAAACAAGATCAGAACTTGTACCTAATAACGTAACGTGTAATTTTCTCCTTTGCTCTCTAGAGTCCACAATTTCAAGTAAATCCCGACCCAACAAACTTTTTGTCAGGGGAAACATGATTGATAGACTGACTGGAGAGTGTGTACGGGCTTTATGAAACTAATACAAAACTTCACATTCTATTATCCCAGCGGTACAATAAAAGGGCATCTTCCTAATACAATGACTAATCAAAAACCACCCCAGAATGGGCGAAACTGTGCACTCAATATTATGAGAGGCATTAATATGTTGTACCGGATAACCACTTGGCCTCGCATGCTTGATGGAAATGTAATAAATGTGTAAATTAGATTTTGTCCTAGGTTCAGGGTATACGAGGGTAGATCGATTAGTACTTGTTGCGTACGTTTGTGATTGTATGACCGAAGACTATTTCTAAATGTCGATGAGTTGATTCAAAATAATTTCATAATGAAGTTTTTTACTCTCACCTTTTTCATTGGAACACCATGAAAATTTTCATTGTTTTTTCTTGAAAAAATATGAGAGTGTTCTTGTGTTGAAAAATAACCACCTCTTATAAGAACTGCCAAATTGTTGTTTATGACTTCGTTGATGAAAAAACTGAATGGCTCGAATTCCAAAATAGATCTATTTTCATTGCATTTAATATCCTCAGATCTCCATCTACTCCCAAATTTAACAGCGTTCCACTGCTGAAATTCTATGTTCCATCTTTTTAGATGACAGTATTTTCGAACTCACTGTGAAAAAATATGTAAATTTCTCGAAAAACATGTAGAGTATATCAATACATCTTTATTGAGTGCTATTGGGATTCTCTATTCAACTAATTGTATTGAAACCTGTTGCAAAAACATTACAAGATGGAAACAATGATTTGACGCAATTAATTACGAATAATGGAATCGAATTTCACTTAAATGCAAGATAAGATTTATCTACACGAAAAATAGTTTATTTTTATCCACATTTAGGATATGAACCAAAACTTTTTGGCTGAATGTTAACCTGAAATTTTCAGTTTTTCATGCCCTAGAGCAACTTATGGAATTGGAAAATCCATGATAACGTAATTACCCAAAACTTCATTGTGTGAATGAAGGCTTCCACAGCCGGTGTTAATACATCGTGAGTTTTCCAGGCTTGAGGGCAGTGTTCTAGAATTTGAGTTCTGGAGCTTTCGGCTGCATCTGTGGCAGCCATCTTCAGCGGCGTGGTCGTAGTTCAACTACGACCAAGGAAAACACTACTTCATTGTGTGTTATATTAGTAGTATAGTTTAGTGCAATTTTACAATAATAGGCCTGAATATGCTATTGTATTGGGAAACACGTGTAGATGTTTTGTAAGCTGTTCAATAGCAATACACGATAAAGTGTCGGGTAATTAGGATATTCTAGAGTAACAAATGTTATTTGTGAAATATACTGTATTTAAAAACACACCAAGAGAGGGGATTTGCTTATTATTTGATGTTGCTCCTCTCATAGAAGGTTTCTATTATTTTTACTGTATTTTTGCGGTCATACTTTCGTTTCTGAGATTTTACACTGTCATTCTGGCGCAGTCGGTAAGATATGCTTGGATTTGCCTCATCCATACCACGGATCGATCACACGAAAGATTATAATTTTGTCAGACATTCCTTCGAGTCAAATCCATCGTGTTAGTTGATTAGAAGAGAGACAACAGGTAATTGTAGTCTGTCCCGGTTCCATTCGCCGACGAAATGTATTCAGTCTAACCTCTTATCTGGGGAATTGTTACCCTCAGTTGACTACGAACATTTCCCGGTCCCAAGCCGTAGTGAGAGAGCAATTTTCACGAATTACCGAATTTCCCTGCGCATCCAGCAAACGCTATTTGCCATTATTTACCATATAAATCAACGTCAAGGTACCTAATCATATTATCAGGCAACCCCTGCAGCAGCAGCAGTAGCGCGTACAGATAGATCCGCGTGGAAATTTCGATATGTCGACTCCGAATCTCGAATTTTCACGGGCACGCCATCCCATTTTCCGCCTTTAAATCTTGATTTACTGGAAGTATTTATATTAAGATCTGTTTTGGAGCTTTATTGTCGGATATACTTTCTCGAAGAAGAGTTTCGGAGTTTCCTCTCGCAGGAAACAGTTTGCGAGTATTTGTTTTTTGATGGGAGAAACGTCGATGCTGGGGGATGCAGTTAGAAGATTGGTTTTTGTTGATGGGATCCGGAAAACGGGGACGAAGTTCGTTGAACGTTTTTTTTCCTCAGTTTTTTATGGAGTATTCTGCTGTCGCTACATAAAGTCTCTCAAATGGGCTCAATAACAAATTCATGTATGGAAGTTGTAGTAGAAATGTATTTTCAATAAGAGGAACTAGAAGGATGTTAATTTTAAGGTGCTCAAAGAGAAGCAAGAATAATGAGCCAAAAGAAATTCCTTGAAACTCCGTTATTGAATATACGGTTTGGTGGTGATAAAATGTAACTTGTTTTTTTTTCATTCGAGCATTATATCAAATTTTTATTTACTTCGTCACGTAATTCATGTGAATGTGATTTTTCCAAATATAAATCATATTATGATAATTCTTCAAGGATTGATATTCCACTCTGTGTGAATACTCAAAAGTAAGTTTAAAAGCACGTTTCTGCATATGAAAAGTTGGTTTGTGGTTGTACATAGCAGTCCTAATATAAACCATATTTTCCTAATGAAATTCGATTAAGAAAGTGGCATTTCATTTCTACTGTCATTTCAGAGCTCATTCATCTAATATTAATACGGTTGCATAGGAAAATAAAGATTTTTTGAATAATATCCAGCATTCATTCATCAGAGGCATTCAGATCCTCGCTGACGTGTTCACAAAACAAGCTAAGCCTGAAAATATATTATAAATTATCTCAGTACCGAACGAACAAAAAAGAAACCCAAGTTTCTTCATCAAAAACCGTCAAAAACCTACCATACCTTCAATAACTACGACCTGACACTAGTTTTCAGAATCAACATTGAACATAGCCCACAATATCTAGCTCTTTTGACGTTTCTCTGGATCAAAACATTCTATTTTAATTGTCGAATATGCCACCAACAATCAATTATTTGCACACATTCCTAAAAATACTAGATAATATACTCTCCACCTCGGTATATAATATACCCATGGGCGCCGCCACATAAGGGCAAGGGGGGGCGGCCGCCCCCCCCTGGAAAAATGATATATATATATATATATATATATATATATATAATACAATACATAGATAGATATTCTTTATTAGTTCTTTTAAAGATACCTCCTCAGGTATAAGTATATTTCAGTTATATTACAAAATGTATTTCATGTTTTTGTTTACATGTGAGTGTAAGGCATTTGGTAAATAAATTTTTTTAATGTGTTGTTATACTTATTCAATTTATTGCCACACACAAAAAAATGTGCCCCCCCCCTGAAATTTTTACTGGCGGCGCCCATGAATATACCATATTGCACTTGTTACTTTCTACACCCTACCTTCAACTCAAGGAGGGTGTTTGTAATAACAATCAATCATAAATAATATGACTGTCGTACGATTCTAAAACATTCGCGTTTTGAATTCTAGAGATCATGTGAAACAATATGCAATATCAATTCGTTGCCATTCTCACGTTGTTCAAAATTCAATTTTATACTGGCGCACGAATAAGTATATCCACGACTATCAAAGGATCTCACACATATTCCACCCACAACGTAAACAACGTACAACTTTGAAATTTTTACTCGAGTGCAGAACAAAAAATTCCCGATACCCATCTCCACAATATTCTGCCTACACACATGAAAGAGACCACTACCAACACGTTCGCACAAACAAGCTGAAAAAGTTGTTACTGATTTTTTTTTGCACCGAAGGGTTACATTCATTCGAGCAGATTGAAATAAAGTTGCGTATATTTTTTTAACGAGTTTCGTATTTCTATGTGGTATTTTGTTTCCCTGAGAATCTTTTTTCTCGTAATCGTCACTCATTAAAAAAAATCTCAGTTCCTTAGATGTTTTTGACACACTCAGTGCTCTTCTGAATTATCGTCAATCGTTCCACCATTGGCAGTATCGACACGAATGACCCGACGAGTGCAGAATTCACACCCCTTTGTTGTGAGTTTGAAGACCTGTCGAACCTTTCTTTGTCAGGAATCTTTTGACAATAGAAAAGCTGAACTTTGGAAGTCCTTGCCAATGGAGGTTTTTCCTGTGGCTCACAAACTTCAGAAAATCAAAGAGAATGTTAATTCGTATCTCCTGTAGCTTTATTCATGCGGTGTTCTTTGAACACTACAGGGCTTTCCTTTCGCGTGAATCTTTTATAAAAGAGAAGAATGAAAAAACTAAAATTGTTCATTGTAGTTTTATCTGAAGGAATCCTATTTTTGTTGCCGCAGATCTCTTAATCTGTCGCCATTTAGTAAAGATGGAGAGGAACAACATAATTGAAAAATACCACTGATTTCTTCCTAGTGATGAAGTCCCTCTTCTATGATTTATATTTGTTTTCTTTGGTTCTTTCAGATAATTTTGGTGTATAGGTGTAGAATTCACAATGTTCATTGCACTTTAGTTCGACGACTGCTTTCTTCCAGGATAACCTTACTAATTATTTGGAAACACGACTATTTGTGTGTAGCAACCACAAGAACCTCGAAGCAAACTGATGACATTTATAGAAAATGTCCACACAAAAGGGCAAAAACGAGAGTGATTCGTAGAAAAATTTCACTGGCTGGTGTTCCATAATTCATCCATTTTATTCAAGATTTGTGTACTTGGACATATTGAAAAAGAAATAGTGTTCAGCGCTTGTCATATAGACTAGGGGGTAGATATTTCAGATATACTCTTTCTCCCTTCTTGTGAATCAATCAAAAAATCTGTTCATGACCTATCAACAAATATTGTGTGAATATTTTATGTTACTGCTTTCACAAGTTTTGTATTTCTCTTGTTCAAACGGAGAAAAAAAGCAAAAATATGTTTCCCAACCTAATTGAACTTCCTATAAAATCCATACCCTCATTTCGATTTCATTCCACTACTCTGTTATTCCTTCCGCTGGAAATATACCCTATCGTTTCCTTCTCACTCTGTTCATTCGAAAACTTTCAGGTCAAATGCCGCGTATATTCCAATTTGCATGCATTATGCCTTGCAATAACTTTTTTATGAAAATGTGTGTGTGTGTAGAATCAAACATCAGGAAAATCCTCTGTTCATTTTCCATACCCGGCACCACGTTATTGTGGAAAATGCCATTTCCGACTATAGTCGATATGTCTCTTGTCACATAGGCCATTATATCAAGCGATGCGGGAGTTTTTTCAGATAGGCATTCGTTTTGTTTGACGCATTACATTGAACGGGAAAAATACCAATACGTTCGGCTTGTTTGAAGGGAGATGAATGTGGTTTGTCTTTTAACCCTAGCTTGCATATATCGACTAGACAAATTGATTGGAGGATTTTCGGTCTGACGAATTCTGTGTTGATGAATGGTATTTATGTTTTTCTATTCCCAGCCGTAAATATGCTCATTGCTTTATAGTTTACTGAACGGATAAGAAGGATATTCCAGTCAACTGAATCGTTATGATTTCATATCCACACAAGGTAGGATATGAATTCCACCAATTATAGTATTTTTCACAGTAAATGCTGGTATTGGCTTATTAACTGCAATAAACTACCCGATTTAATCCCATTGTGTAGAAAATCATCTGGTAAAAGATGCAAATGTGCTACAGGGTCGAACTTAAGAAATTTTAATTTTGCATAATGTAGGAGATATACAAGAAATGTATTTAAATGTTACAATTCTATTCTATATTTAGTTCAGTGTCGGTATCGCTATCCTCATCTAAATTAATTATAATTGGCGCAATTCATTTTACAGAAAGGTACGAGTTTTCAACATTTATAACATGACTAACAGAACTTTTCCAACTCTCGATAGGAATGTCATTCATACAGTTTCTAATTAATTCTACCACACTACCACTTAAAGTCGAAGAAGTATTTTTTCTGCGCACGCTCGATTTAAGTTGGTGCCACATAAGCTCTATGGGATTGAACACGCAGTAGTAGGGAGGTAGTCGTAACACTGTATGTCCCAATTCTTCTGCAATTGTATCACAAACATACGTTTTTTTTTTAAGAAAATGACTGCAGCACTTGTAAAAGTTCTTTTTTTGTATAATTTTCCTCAAAATATATGTCATTTGCAACCATGAAGTTTTGAATCACCAATTTCGTATTCTTTGAGCCAGGAATTTTTTGCAATTGTCGACTATGAGCTTGCGTTGTCCATTACTATAACGCTGTTTGGCGGAATGTTGGGTAACAGACAATTTTTAAACCAATCTTCAAAAAGCTCTGCTGTCGTATCTTCGTGATAATCAACACAAGAGTCCTGAATATTTTTGGCAGAAAGCCACATAGCGTTTGGGATCCAACCATTTCCTGATCCTGCGTTCAATATTGTGATTCTCTTCCCTTTATTTGATGGTGCTTTCGTTTTACACTTATCAGAGGAATCAGACCATCCTTTGGAAGGGGTTTCATGCGTGTCAAACCACGTCTCGTCGAGGTAGAGTATTGGCCGATTTTCAGACCGGTATTTTCTTATTGACGTTATATATTCAGAACGCCAGTTTATTAAACGTGTGGATTCCATTATTACTTGTCTCTTGTCAATTTTGCGATATTTAAAGCCCATTGCAGACAGAGCTCGCCAAAGAGTAGTGAGGCCACAGTTGATGTGAGTTTCGTCATTGATGAGCCGCTGTTTCAGACTTTTGATTGTAGGGACACGCTGCTCATCGTACATAGTGTAGATTTTTCGCCTTACCAATTTTTTTTCCCAGTCGTCTAGACTTTTTGTGACACCGGAATCTTTACGCTTTTTTCTTGATTCCATGGAATTTCAACAATTCGTCTAACCGAAGTAAGAGGCACCTTCGTCAAATTACTGGTTACTTTTGCTGCAGCACCCGCGTTATATCCTTGCTGAAGTAAGGAACTATACACATTTTTTATAATGATTTTCGCGTCACAAGATAAGTGATTCTTCTTTAACGAACCACTGGAAGAAGCACTATTACTTTTTATCCACGGACGCCACATACTGCCTATTCTGTACGTTGGGGTATAAAATCTTTGCTATTAATGTCTGTAATAACAAATAAATGTTATAAAATTATTGCACGCCGTAACACAAGTGAACACTTCCAATGAAATACAAAGACTAAAATGAACAAGAAGTGTAAGCTGTTATCCTCTACAATCCCTCTCTGAGAAACAAAATTACCTGAATCCGGTCCTTTTACATTTATGATGTGCATCTCGGATTTTACAACTTAAGGGTCTAATTGGTTTTATTATAATCCTTCAGTCAATACCATTTATTGTGAAAACTACTATACAGAGAACAAAATACTTGATTACCTGGAACAACCTTGCCTAATTCTGATCTGTCTACCCACGAACACGAAATCCAAGTTGTTCCATTTAAGCATAAATAAATGTACTTATAACTGGAATATTCTCTAGTTCATTGAGTCAAGTTTGAATTGTCACTGTTATGTTTTCGAAAGACTTACATCTACCCTTCACATCAACTAGGTATTCATTGAAATTGTACAGTAAAAATGTCCTAGTTCCTCTTGGAGATGATCTGCTTTCTAGTCTTTGGTTCGTATCCCAACAATACCGATTTTTTTAATTCTTTTCAATTCAAAACTGCTAATTTAATTTGTATCGTTCAATATTGAATTCAATAAAGTTTCTTTCCTTCGAGTTTCTCATGAATATTGAAATATAATATCCAAAATGGATTATCAATATGATACTTGAATAAGAGTTCCGAAATATTTATACCTGGTCGAAGAAAAAATCAACTGTATAACTTCGTCCCCGTGCGATATGGCCACCATATCCAGTCTTGTTGTACAAACTACTAACAACAAAATAACTGATATTAATGACATTCGACATAGTCAGTGGGCGAACTTGAAAACTGGCGTTAAATCATGCTTTTTAATACCTCGTCCATGGGTAGATGGCGCAATAACTTCGCTGTTCGCATCATCTTTGGTCGGGGCTTGATACTATGAAGGACTTTGATTTTTAATTATGGGAAGTCATCGACTTTATGTTGATGATGGCACTGCCTTGTACTGACGAGTGGCTGAATAGCCCGAAACCGGTCTGCAAGTGTGTCCGCCCCTGTAATTGAAAATCAATTCCTTCATTTGAATCGACGAAAGCAAGTGCAGGATTTTCTTCTGTGAAGAAACCTACACTGGCACCGCTCGGATATAATTCAATGCCCTTCGTGGTATTAGCCAGGGGAGTAGTTGTTTTCTGACAGGTGCCAGCCGAAACCTACCGTGTAGGTAATTTGAGACTGGCCTACACGAATTGTTCGAAAGATGATTTGATATTAATGATTTTTTTTCAGTACTGAAACAATATGTACCTATTGAAAAACTGTGAGATTGTTTTCTGAAGTGTGTGATTTAGGTTGCTAATGGATTATAATCACAAATACTTTCAAATTTTCGATTCGTTATTGTAATAGAAATTGTGTGAGAATTTGTACGAAAAATGTTATTTTTCCGCGAATCGCTAGGAAATTTTGAAATTTCAAACAAAATTTCTTGAAGAAAATATCAAGAATCCCTTACTGTTAGAAAATATTCCGTTACAGTTGTTAGTGATCTGCATAAATGACTGAAAACATTTTCAAGTAATTTCATTACGAATTTCAAAGCACCATTCGAATGTGAATGAAATTAATCGCGATTTTTTTCAAAACTAATTAATATCTGTACAATTTCGAACGATTTTCGAAAAAATACTATGTTTTCTTCGTAAGAAAAGCAACATATCTGGACTCTGGATTGGTAAGTCGTCCAGGAATGTTATTCTTTTCCTACCTGGTTAATTCTGATTCACTATATTTCTCTTCGTTCAGTTGGAATATTAATTTCTTTCAAGCATAAAAAAATTCAGGAGGCTTTTTGTGCAACATTTCTATATTGAAGTTAACGAATTTCTAACAAATTCAAACTTTTATCACCATGTTATGTTCACTTTTTCTGAATGATGCAGGTGCTCATTTCCAAATATGATTCCATATTCGACAGAGACACAAAAAACATCACTTCTTCTCCTAATGAAAGAATATACTATTTTTCAAATACTGGAAGAGTTTATAAGCTAATGTGATGGATTTTGAACATAACTGCAGATATGAGGTTTCAGATATCTTCTATATCTAGATAAAAACACTTCAGAAGCTACAGAATGGTTAAGGCTTTCGCGGACGAGGTTTTCAGTATTACTACTTTTCTTCAGGTTTGAAGCCCGTCGTTCTTCGGAATTTTTTCCTGACGTTTCGCTAGCGCTAGTGGCTAGCTTCTTCAGAGGCTCACTCATCTTGAAGCTAGCCTCTCGCACTAGCGAAACGTCAGGAAGAAATTACAAAGCACGACGGTCTTCAAATCCGAAGAAAAGTAGTAATATTGTCTTCAGAAGTTCTTTGAAACATTTACAGAGCTGTATCAAAAATATTTTCCAGAAACGGCACTTAGTTGATAACGTTTTTGTATTTTGTCATCAAGTTGTTGATATAATTTGAGAATCAAGTAGCTAATATGCCTCAAAATCAAGTTAACAACCAATGATATCAGCTGGTGAAAAATCAAACTTACATAATCTGGATACCGTGCAATTTGGATACTTAGTTTCTGATACAAAGATATCAAGGACGTATTGTATTTTCAGAAAAGGCATACCGAACTCAATCGGCTAGAAATATACATATTCTATAAATAGTGTTTCAACTGCAGTTGTATCACGAGAGAGCTTCCATGAGCGATTTATGCCATGAAAATATTACAACAAAGATTCAGTGAACAGAGTGCTCATAAAATATATTTAAAATGATCATAAAATCTTCTAATCATTTTCATAGCCTCATAAAAATGGGTTCGTGATAAACTCTACATACTTACTACTTATGGTCGGTAATTTGCGTTCATAAAGTCATTGCACTTTCGATATTATTAAATAGAGACATGTTGAGTTTCAATAAACTCCCTGAGGATCACGAAAATGTTATATGAATCCAGGGAAATTGTATCGATCCATTTGGTTAGTTAGTTAGTTATTTGGTCGTGTTTTTTTCGTCTCAATAATAAATGACTTTTCTGAATGGTCTTTAGCTTCGAAACTGAATATTGGGACGGACCCAATATATCTCGCAAAATCCAACAATGAATCCGATTCCGAATCTTCTCCTCTTGAAAGCTTTTATGGCCAATTTCCCGTGAACTTAATAAATTTTTCAAGAAGAAACGGTCTCCTGGATGAATTTCGGACAAGATGTTTTATTTATATGGCAACTTAACTTCTGAACCGACTATCCCTGGGAATCTTTTTTATGTAATGTAAACGAAAGTTGGCAATTTGAAGAACTCTCGAGGAAAACGAACCCGGGCCTTTTTTTTCGCCCTGCTCCACACGATCTGGTTTATTCGATGTTTTGAAACAATATTTATGGTTTTGTGTCAAGCAAAGAGATCCTCGCTCGTTGCCAGCAATTTACTCGATCCTTTTCTGAAATAACTGATTAGTTTTTGTATGTTTTCACATGACATGTAGCCGAGTGTACAGGGATATCTAAGTTCGAGTCTGTATAGGAACCTAGTATTCTGTGAAATCTAGACAGTTTTTTAGAATCGACAAACGTTGCCAGTTATAGTATATATATATATATATATATATATATATATATATATATATATATATATATATATATATATATATATATATTATATTCATTAATGCAAAACAGTTACTATTGCTAATTCTGTTCTGGAGCTATACGAAAAATCGAAAAATTCGGACTTATAAAATTGGCTGTATCAGTTTCATTAAAAAAAAGGTCAACGCAAATCTGCTTGAAATTTGAAGGGTGTTGTCCTACTTGCACTAACCTCAACGTTGAAACAACAGATATGGTTCTCTTTTCTTTTTGCGATTTATTCATCGCCAACGTTTTATTCCTATTGATATTTTTTCCGAGTTGTTTTGGTTCGGACTCCTAATACCTCTCAGCAAGGAACATTGTCAACCACATTCAAGCAAACATAATTTTTTCCAATATTCTCTGAACGTTCAACGGTAAGTTTATCTTTTATGTCTAGGATTTTTCTTTTTTTCAGTTTTCTTGAGTTCGGATATTTTTGTTATAGGATAGAATGAGTGCAGTATTTATTCATAACCTCTCCATTTTTGAACCTCTTTTTCAAAGAGTATATTTCCTTTGAAGTATTCAGCACAATATTATATGGAAAATTCACTGGTCCAACAGTTATAAAATCAATACCATATGAGTCTTCGTCACGAAAATCCATACACTCAATTTTTATTTTGATGGATGAAGCACTAGATCTCCAAAAAAACTAATTTCAAGAATAACTCGATATTAATCCTTCAATTTAAACAGGCTAGTTTTCCAGTTCTTGTATTTTTCACCTATACCTTAAATATTACTTTTATCACTATAGTTGGTTTCCACCTGAATTTTTTTTGAGAAACTCCATTGATTACCTTGGTATTGTATTGTGAATAGGTAACATGTTATTGGTGTATGTACATTTACATTTCGTACAGATATTTCATTTGCCTAGTATTCTGTATAATTTGAAGAAAAAAGTGCATAATATAGTTTGTTAAAATATTGAATATTGACACTTCATTCTTTCGAGTAAAAATGATACATATAAATTCATTAACAGTAATCCGAGGTATAACGTGAGTAATGCTGCCCTAAAATTGAAGGGCCCTAATTTCAAAAATGATTAGTGATCATCAAATGATGTCGAAAGTTGACGGATACTGGAAAACATTGAGTTTCAATATAAAAACAACGTTTCCAATTGAAAAATTAAAGAAAAAAGTGCAGATCCACATTCGAAAATTCGAAGTTGATGATAGTCTAAATTAGAACGTATACTATATACCTAATTATTCATGAACATGTTAACATTACAATAATAATAAGTTTATTTACCAACAAATATGTTACTACATAATCAACACTAGAAATAATTGTTATTGAGATGTAAATAAACATGGAATTCCCACTAAAACTAAAGTTGCGCGTGGGATTTGCACAAATAAATTTACATTTTTTTTTGCTGTTTACAATATACAATGGTTTGAATTGGTCTCATTTTGTTAATTTCTATATTGATTCTTAACATTTTGACACTTGTTTCAGATATAACTACAATAAAGTTAACAATACACAAAACAGTAAACAAAAAATTCGCGAATTATTAGAATTGACAAACTATATTGATCCATATACAAATTTAACAATAACATAAGATTCAGAAGGTCAGTTAGTCAATGAGAGAGCGAAACAGGTCTCGATTCAAGTTAAGAACGTAGTAGTAATTTTTTTCAACATATGAAAATGATTTATATTCATTATATTCATTTTTTGTTCAGTGGGCAGAAAATTGAAGATTTTTGGAATGAGGTAAGCTATATTTCGTTGTCCGATTTTTGTACTGCTCAGAGAAGTTTTAACATGATATTCTTTTTTTTTCCTAGTTTCCTATCATTGTTCACAATGTCCCTGCGAATAGAAAAAAACTGAAAATAGTTTGTTGTTCACCAGGTAGGAAAAGCTGAACATTCCTGGACGACTGTGAATAGAGGCCCAAGCCTATACTTACAGACGATTGCACCGACTTTTTCTCATGGGAGCATTAAACAAATGGGCCATTGAAGATCCTTTTACGCACTGCAGCGATTGCACCATAGTTTAAAAGATTATTAAACACCCATTAATTAATCTTCACCTTTGAGAGTCCCGTTGTTAATTAATGGTCTCATAAGAAAAAGTCGGTGCAATCGGCCGTTAGCAACACGGAGTCCAGGAATGTGAGTTTAACGTACTATGTTTACGCAAATCGTTTGAAATTCTACATATATCAATTAGTTTTGAAAACATCGCGAATAATTTCATTCACAAATAAATGGTAATTTGACATTCGTAATAAAGTTGTTTGGGTTATTATGGAAACTGTTTTCAATCATCATTCAGAACACTAACAACAGTAAGGAAATGATCATTTCCTTACAGTAAGGAAATCTTGACTTTTTCTTCAACAAATTTTGACAGAAATGTCGAAATTTCTTCGCGTCAGTGTCTGCCTACTTACTGCTTTTTGGCGTCGGCCAGTCCATGCTTTGAAGTATGTTATTCACCTATTCGCCGATAATTGACTTATTTCATTCATGTCATAAAAATGATTTATTTCATTCATTAATTTGAATACAAATTTTATCGAAATTAGCCTCACAGACATTTATTCCTTGTTTGCTATACAATCATTTCTCAAATGATTGAAAATAAAATAGTCTAGAAACAACGTCAAAATTTACATTTCATTCCAAGAAATTGATTTTCCTTTGCTTACGGTCCCAGTAAACAATTTTTTTCTCTATGATGCTATTGAATCAAGACGATTTTTTTGGGTCATTCGGTATGGCTCTGAAATAGGTAACTCTTCTCTAATTTACTAGACTCTATTTCACAATGTTAACAACATAAGTACCCAGGCAGAGACTCGAATCGCCCTGTATATTCGTGCAGGCCCAACCGGGAGCGTAGCGAGCACTTTCGTAAGGAAACTACATTCTCCTCGTTTTCTAATGAAATCCATGTAGTCGGAGGGCTTTTCAATTCGTCAGACTTTTTCTTGGCGACGTTCGAATTCGATCAGCATAAACAGATTTTCATTGGCAATTCGACGCTCATCGAAGCCGGTTGCGATATATAATAGCTTTTCTGAATTTCATATCGCTACAATATTCGCTTGATTCGAGGCGCGATATAGAAATAAATCCACTTTCGCGCGCTACCACTGTGGCATTTATTTGCTATATACTTTTATTGAATACGAATTGTCGGCAGGTAGACGAGTGGCATTTGATTTGATTGATATAGAATAGGGGATAAGCATACAATTTTGATTTGTTTTTCAAATATTTGAAGAGCACACGGAAAACATTATGAAAGTCCATTTTTCGCCATATTTATTTGTACACATAATATTTTTTCTACAAACGTCAGTAAAAGTATAATTTTTGACGCATGCTGTCAGTGTCTAAAATGTCATTCTATGACACTGGTGTTAGAAGTGAATCATTTTCAGCACTAGTGCTAAAGGTGATTTATTTGTAGAGAAAATAAAAAAACATAATTCAAATTGAAGTGTGCATTCAATTAAACGTACAATTGGTGAAACTACAATATAAGAAACTTAATGGCCAGTCTCATTGGTAGATGTAACAGAATTTATTTTGGTGAAGCTTGCACCAGGGCAGAGAACATTGTTATCCGCCGAAGTTTTGGACAAAATTTGATCCGCAACGTTCTGTTTCCTTTGTAGCGAGTCTTCTATATAAGCCTCTACTACTGTGCTGGACTTCCATCCACCGTGTCTTCCAATTGTAGTAAGACTAGCACAAGAGTCCGCCAACAAACTTGCTGAGGAATGTCGGAAACAATGTCCAGTATAAAGATGGGAATCAGGCAAATTTAGAAATTCAGCAATTTTGGCAGGCATCCTAACAAATGTGTTGATTCCAACTGAAATCCAGGCACATTAATTTATAATGCATTTTATAAAAACTCTTGAATGATTAATATCCACTGAACGAAGGGCTATGTACTTTTTATAGTAGTTCATATACAATGTACCACTTACAACATAGGTGCGTGGCACATTAGTTTTTGTGTCTGGTATATGCACAACTAGTGAAGTTCCGGAATCCTCGATATTATTTGATGTCAAATCGCACAGTTCCTCTCGACGACAGGCTCCAAAAACACCAAAAATAAAAATCGCAGCAACTTTCTGCGAGATATATTTCATCTGGGGCTTCTGCGACAAATTTGTCGATTTGTTCCCTTGTCAATACTTTTGACTTTTTCGGTCGATATCCTTCACCCTTTCGCTTCAAAAAAGCCACAAGCTTATAATATCTGCTTATGTCATGATTATTTATGTTCATCATCGACTTCAACATAGAGTAATTCGACCACAGCGTTGACGATTTCCATATTTTGGACTTTTCTTCAAGTATGCAAGAAGCACTTTTTCACGCCACCTTGCCACATCACACCATTTCAAGAAACGATCGTATGAAAACTCGTACTGTCTCTTTGAGTTACTAGGCAATAATTCTTAAGTAGCTTTATTGGCAGCTTCTTCAATTTCTGGCGGTAGAAATTCATTTTCTGGATCACTCTCCATCGAGAAACGAGAAAGAATAATTCGTGATTTGACGTTAGTTGCCAACAAAGACAAATCAACAAATTCTGTTTTTGATTACCTTGGCAACTTGTTTCATGAATAGGTTAGATGAAATTGGATTCAAAACTGACAATCTCGAGGCTATTATTTTATCAAATAATTAATGTTAAATATGTCGTGACCCAAACTCCCCTTCTCACAAAATAGAATATCACTTTTAGCACTTATATCATAAATAACTATTTCCTTTCAAAAACTGCATATTTTGGTACCTAAATGAACGGGAATACCGAAAACAGTCACTTAGAAAATATGAATTTGAAAACACATACTCGGGAAAAACGATGAAAGGTAATTATATTGCATTTCGAGGGATATCTTCTGATAGGTCGGTATGATAGCTAAAACACGTGTTCACATAAATGAGAAAACGTATTAGAAGGGCCTGTTTTTCTTACTTGTTGAAAATTCATAACGTACTGAACCGAATTTTGATTCAAAATGCTTTCCCGAATATTCATGGTTTTTGGACAATTCATCGCTTCTCCCGTGTGATCTTCAGTTTTTCTGTAGTTTTTATAATCCTCACATTATAATCGAAAGCTATTTTTTCATTCAGTTATTCAAACCCATAAAATCTTATATATAAATCGCGTCATTACTGGTCGAAAGAAAATGTCACGACAGAGGACACAAAATGACAGCATAGTTTGCATCAACCCTCGATTTTACGATCAAAGAAGTGAAAGCTGCACGTCAATTGTCACTTTATATGATATATTTCAGTCCCTTACATAGATCAGTATCATAAATGCACACACACATACACATCTCTACATTACCCGCTACAAATCTTGACAAATGTTGAATCCGACATATCGAACATACTAATATTTATATAATATATGCATTTGAAAATTATACAATGTACTGGGCCATTAAAAAGCATTCATATATTTCATATAAAAAACATGCACTTTTATTTCGTTTCATTCAATCAATAGTACGAGCCAATTTCATTTAAATTTCAGCCATTTCAACAAATTTAGGTATCAACTGGAAAATAAATATTATTATTTGAATAATTTTCGCAAATTTCAATAACATTTCGTTGAAAAAATATTTATGTATGGCGAAATTGCAGTTGTGGTACATAAACGATCAAACAATTCAGTTATAATGATTGGAAAATCGTCGCCATATAGGCAGGGGAGTAGCTGTTTCAGATGGACTTTGTGTAAATGATTCAAACGACTTTGAAAGATATACACGTACCTATCAACATAGAGTGTTTGTAACATTTTTCTGATTTTACATCTTTCTTAGAAGTTTTGATTCCCTTTTTTTTCATTCGGAGAAGAAAAAAGCCAAAAAATAATTCTCCAACTTCATTCTCTCCAGAAAAATATCAGTAAATATTTTCGTAATCGAAACATTTCACTAGATAACGCCTTCAAGATTCATCGCACAAGGATGATACAAGAAATGAACCCGAGAGTGTCATTGTATACAATGAAATAATAAGCGTACCATACCAGAGTAGGTTAATCTTTATTGACCATAAATTTGTCAGTAAAATTGAGTTGACACCGAGGGCAAATTCATTTTGATAAAATTATCCAATAGAATTTCGAATTACTATGATTTATTGAACTGTCCTAGATTTTAATTGAAATGATAACAGAGATACTAAATGGAGTTGATTGAAAAAATCACTGTGTTTGTGCATCACTGGAAAATGCGATGTGCTCAGTAATAAATCATTGATCCTATTATCAAGTTCATAAATGAAATCAGTTGTGGACGTTTGAAATTTGAACTTAGAGACAAGGAGGGTTATAGTAACATATGATATGTTAATTAAACATTTTTATTGTGTTGCAGCAGATTTGTAATCAAGTATGTATACTGTCAGTGCGATTTCTCAAATAATTGAAGATAACAAAGCAAACAAACCACCAAGGAGCTTATGATGAATATTGCAGTACTCGGGATATAGGTGTTATGCGTAACAATATTCTATATGTAGGAACGCAGTATTTGCACTTTATAAATATGGGTAAACCTTGCTTTCTTTCAAATAGTTTGAGATATTTAAACTGTATGGTTTGAACCTTCGGAAGGACATATGAACTCCAAGTTCCCTATTGGAAAACTACAAAGGAAAGAACTTTTTCTTGGATGAGCTTCCATGTATCAATGAATGATGTACACGTACCTATTAACAAAGAAGGTTTGTGAAAAATTTTGATTTTCCTTCCTTCATATCCATCACGTCACATTGATTTATATTTGAAATTTCATAAATCAATGACAATCTGGCCCATTACGACGTGCAACAGTTTTAAAATTGTATCAACTATAAAACAATATTTTATCAAATAACCGAAAGCTATTTTCAAACTATGCAAGAAAATAATACATATATGTAATGTATTATTTTCTTGCATGACATAAAGAATGATATGCTTTTTAATAATCATCTCAGAGCTAAAATACAATCATCAGTTAATCATAAATATTATAGTACGAGAAATTCAAGAGATATTCACTTGAACGAAATCAATTTGAAAGTTTAGCAAATTTCGAAGAGATATGTATAATTTTTGTTGGAAATCGCGATGAATTTTGAAATCAAACCATTGAATTTTCATTCTATATTTTGTGACAATATTTATTCCATCTCACACACTTTGTTCATTTATTTAGTAGCTTTACAGCTGAATAGATACATTATTATTAATTAGCTATCGAAGCCTTTTCCAAACGAATTTCTCCCCTTCCAATCTTCAAATTGCCTTTCACATTCAATTTCACCTCCAAATATGTTTTTTTGGACCCAACGCTTTTCTTCGAGATAACTTTTTCAAACGCTTCGTCTTTGTCGAAACTACGAGGACTAATGTTCCACGCAACAAAACGAAACTTATCCGTTTTCCAGATTCTCGAAAGTGGATTTAATGCGGCGTGCGCGAACCCATTAGTGGGGCCTTTATCAAAAACTGCCATAAAGCCTAAATAATTTCTTCGAATTAATCACCAATAGTAATCCGGCAAAAAGTTGAAATAGTAGCATTACCTTTATCTCTACAGGACAATAAAGAACGTCCGTGCCCCGGGTGACAATTCGCCTTGATACTTTATTTCTGTTTGTTTACAGGGCCGGCTCGGCCACACCAGTCCTGAGTTTTTTTATTCAAATCATAATTCTTTCAAGTGAAAATTCAGTAAATAACAGAATTGACTAATAATACTTTCGTCATACATCATGATTATGTGATTAAATGTTCTTCAATTATAATGATAATAATATTCGTTCTCGATCTGTTCAGTTAATATTTTCGAAGGTATACATACCCAATTTATATTTTCATCTCATGTTTCATAATGAAATTAATGAATAATAACGAATATTAATTTCGGATCTGATTCCTCTTGGATATATTAAATAAGGTTTATTCATTCAAGATCACCATTCGAAAGTAGATTGTTGAAAATTTACAATAAACAATACTTCAAAAAATGTTCGGGATCAAATAGTGAAAAATGCCAAAAAATGCTGTTCGATTTCATCAACATAGATAAAATTTATTCGCACATATATCATCAATTTTGTAGGATTTCTGTTACTACTTGTAATTAAAGTTTCAGTTTGAAACATTGTGTTAGTGAGGGTACAAGAGAACGCGAAGTCTGAAGAAATGTTTAGAAGGATCCTCACGATCTTTCAAATTGATAATGAACTGAGAGCACGTTTTACGATTCATAGATATTTGTAAAAACTGATAATTCCTGATCTAGATTATTACTCCTAAATAGATGCTGGCGAAGTAGCCGCCAAATTTTTTTGCTATATTTCAAAGGCGTTTATTGCGTCAATCAGAAAATTCTACTGAAAAAACTTCATCAATATGGTATAGAGGTGTGACGAACACTTGAGGACGGAGTCAAATGGAACTCTCGGAAAACAGGACCATTGAATCTGGTGTGCCACAGGGTTCTGTGTTAGGTCCTATTCTGTTTATGTTATATATGAATGATATCTCTACGATCAACATATCTGCTAGTTTCACTCTATTCGTGGCTGATACAACAACAATTTGGAAACTCAGTGGAGTTACGTAAAATTATATCATTCGACTTGAGAAAAGTGAAAAGCTGGTGTGATGGTAATTTACTATCAATGTATCGAAAAAGAAAATGATATCATTTGAATATTTGCTTGGAGAAATTCCAATAGACGTTGCAATATTACAGGATAAATTAAACACAAAATTCTTCGGTGTATTCATTGATAATGTAGGCTGAAATTTGAATGATGAATTCTTGTAACGATTTTCAACCCCTCTGACGCATTTTTCACCCTTCTGTGTGGAACCGCCCCTGCTCAATACTTAATCCTCGTTGATATGAGTTTTCTCCCGTTCCGACCGAGTCCAGACCTTACGACCCCCTTACCAGAGAACTATATTCCCTTGCGTACTCTTTCCTGTATACAGGAAACGAAAATTTGTAGAAAAGAAAATTAACTGTGTATGAACGTGTGCAAAATACCCAATGGACTTATATTTGAACAATGGAAGGGAGGAAAAATAAATTGACAGTTATTTATTTGCGGACTGGCCCCCGACCAAGGTCCAGTCGAAGATTTATTAAATAAAGTTATTTATATATCGTTTGGACTGTGTGTGAGGGCGAGTAGATAAGGGCACGACGTATCCTGTTTCCCTGCGTACCGGTGTTCTCACAATTAGGAGGCAAATATTTGACCGGTGGATTATCGAAAATGTAGGGAACAAAAATTGTGCGATATGAATTTGAAGCGAATGAGTTTATTTGTATTTTTCGTAGTATGAAGAATGATTCAACGATGCAGTTTATTTGGAGAGGGCTTCGGGATGGATTCTACCTAATAGAGATATATCGACCCTCTCTAAGGATGAAAGGAGTTTGAATGAAAAACTAATCACTAATCCTATAGTTCGTGATATCGATGTTGCGAATTTGTTGAAGTTGTGAGATATGTCATTTTAGGTTCATGAGAGTGAAGGTATGGAATATGTTTAGTGCTGAGGTCTCAGGTTTTGATATTTTCGGAAATATAATATGATAAGTTTTTAGGAATGTTGTGAATTTCGATATCTGATATCTATTCGTTACACTTGGAATCAGTGGTGAACAAACTGGACAAGAAAATGTTATTTCAATATTTGATTAAATGCCTGTCGCGCTATATAGGCAGGATAGTATTTTTTAAGATCGATTTTTTCCGTAAATGTTTCAAACGTCTATGAATGATATAGTCATATTAGCAAGAAGGATTTTCTAAATTTTTTTATGCCACTTAATTTATGCGACTGATCTATTGTTCTTACAATGATTTGAAGAGAACAAACAAGAAATTGTTATTTCAAACATCATTCTTCCGCAAAATTGATGAATGAAACTCACCAAACTTTGAAGAACAAAATATTTCAATCAAATCTTCTCAAAAAGATGAAAGCGAATTATTTCTTCCCTTGCTGTCTCATTCTTACTTGGAAAATTGGCCATTTCGGAAAATATGTCCACATAAAATTTTCAATTCAATTTTGAATCGATCCCTACCATATTCATATGTGAACCTTCCTCATTCCACTCCATTTCTAATGAAAAAAAAAGTTTCTTGTAAGTTGAAAAATTTGCAATTTTCCTTGCACAGTTAACTAGAGATGTTCCACTCACGTGAAATTTTTACTTACAATTTTCTAATGAGGGATTTCATTCAAGTTGGAAGTCAAGTGATATTTCTGGATTTTATCATGGATCTGCAGGATTTGTAGTAAATGATGTACATCGGATTTCTGAAGTGAAACACCCCTCGTCAGATGAATAGAGAATGGAACAGCATTTCATTTTGAGTGATCATTCGACGATCTGTTCTATAAAAAAAGGAATGAAAGGGAATTTGGGGTGCACTATTCACACCAAAAGGTATACCGTCGTAATCAAGCTTTGCGTAATGGATTTTTTTTTTGTAAGGAGTTCCAAAGTTTAGCTGTTCTTTTGAAAAAAGATCCCTGAGCAAGAGAGGTTCGACAGGTATCCAAGCTCACAATGAAGGGGTGGGATTTCTTCATTAGTACTCAATCTAATACATGCCATAGAACCGGTAGTATTATAATCTTCAGCATCTAACTATAATCCAGTTCTAGAAACAGTTCCAAACAATTATTTTGGCTTGTTTCGACTCGAAATCGTTGGAAGCCGTGTTAAAACCATCAAAGCTGACATTCCCGCTCGCCAACTCTGGTTTTCCCCCGAACGAATCAAAACTTCCCGAATCCCATTTTCTATATCAACAGCGCGACCCTACTCTGACGGTTTGATAAAAAATAAAGTACAAAAAGCTAATCCCCAAACCAATATTTCGACAAACTGTCACTCGCATCCAATCTAAATGCTGAATGGAATTCCGTTTTAAATTGTCGGGAAAAGAGGCTTTTAATTTTTAAGCTTATAATAATCAGTTTAGAGGTTGATGATGGCGAGGTACCCTTCTCGTTCACTTCTCCCTCCTGCCGTGTGTACAGGAAGTTTCGTAAGAAGCTTATATTTAATATTCTGTTTTTAACGTTTGAATGGGGCTTATTTTAACCCGGTATTTTTCAGGAAGGCTTGCTTCTATGATTCTTTCAGTTGGTGTTTATTCGACTTGCATTAAATAATAATCTAATTTCAACAGAGTTGGAATGTACTTGAATGAAGTAAAAATTATTTGTAACTGTATTTGAATTCAGGTACTTTTTGAAGTGCAGTTCTGATAGAATTTGTTTTTCCAACTCTTTTAAAATCTTCGTCTTTAGTACTTTTTTAGGTACAAATACCGAAAAAAACACCTTTCGAGAATATTTTCTTTGCATACGTCCTCATCAACTTCACCATTTTAAAGTTAATAGTAGTGTAGTGAAGCTCAATTTTTCCTACTCAAAATTTTCCATTCCAGATGTTTTTCATTTTGCTATTTCATCTTTCATTTCATTTCTCGAATAGAGAAAGGAATTGAAACATTTACACCTTTTTTTATATATAGAAAATCCACATTTATGAATTTATAGGGGGAATAAAAGGTACCGAAGCGGTGTTCCAGGGGGTGTGGGTGGGAGATCTCTCCCCCTCCCCCCCACTTTCTTTGAAAATATCAACAGAATAATCCAGTTTTAGGACTTTAATTGAAGTCGATGGCGTTTGTTATTGATGTAAAAATACCATAACTACCACTACTACTCTACTTCTACTACTAGCACATTCGGTTATTTTATATGCAGACGATGCAACAATTCTAAATATAGGCCAAAACATCTCAGAACTAGATGGGAGTAATCATGAAACACTAACGAAAGCCACAAACTGGTTCACAGCGAATAATTTGAAATTGAATACTAATAAAACCAATCAGATACTTTTTGGAAATCAAACAAAATTGAGTAGTGTGAAATTATTGGGTGTTCAGATTGATTCAAAATTGAATTGGAAAAACCATATTGAGCAATTAGCTGTGAAACTAAATAAAGTAATTTATCAGATCAGGAAACTAGTGGAATTTACCACACTCGAGACCACTTTATCATACTACTATAGTAACTTCTATACAGTTTTCTCTTATGCGATTCTGCTTTGGGGTAACTCCACAGATAGTGGAAGAATTTTCAAATTACAAAAAAAAGTCTATTCAAGAAATTTAATATTTTAACTCTACCCTCAGTTTTCATTCTCCAGTGTTTATTGCACGCCAAAGAAGGCCAACATTCCCTGGCCTCAAATTCATCATATCATTCTTATGATACCAGAAATAAAGATTCATTGAGTATTCCCTACCATAGGCTTAAGAGAACTCAACAACCGAATAATCACACAGCCTTGAAACTTTATAATAAACTTCCCACTGACCTGAAAACTGCTCCTATCAAGAATTTCAAAGCGACAATAAAAACCATTTTATTAAACAATGCATTCTATAGTATCGACGAATTCTTTGACTTTTCTTTCAACGAGATGCAACTACAGATGATTAATAAATAAAAATAATGAAGATATTTTGTTCTTTATGTACTCATTATGTTTACAGGTGACCAAATTCAATTTCTCTTTTTTTAATGTGTGTGTTTGTGTACGAACGTATGTGTATTTACCTTTTATCATATTTAAAAATTTTATGATTGTATTTTTTTTCTTCCGACTTGCTATAATTATACAGTTATGTATGAAACATAGTGAAATAAATATGAATATGAATATGAATAGTACACTTGTTCGTTTATTGTTCCCCCTTACCCCGCACTTCTAATGTCCAATCGCCGCTGCTGTTTGCAGTAGTTAGCCTTAAGGATGGAAATTATTACCACTTCAAGATAGGTAATTATTCAACGTAATGCTCTTTTAATTTATTAATATATTCAGACGGTATGTATAAATACAATTGAAATATACGAGATAAGGAATGATATATCGATGCTTTTACATTGTTTCAATAAACGTGTTGTTGTTGTTGGATAGTTGTTAGTTTTGTAGAGCAGTAAATGTAACAAACAAAAGTCTTAAACAATTATCCACTACAAGAGACTCGTTTTACTGTCTGCTTCATTCTTATTATATGACCCTGAAATGCTAAGTCGAAATTTGCAATCTATCATCCAGTGTTTCAGTAGACGACAGTTTGAGAAAGTGATAGAAACTATGCAAGAAGACACCATGAACCAGAAACATGAAACCTTTAGTTACGTTGGAAGTTTCTATGCGTGACTAATGTTGCCAAATAAATGGAAATATTTCACAACAGCACCAATATTCAGAAAATAGTCCATAATTCAATATCAGTATGGTGTGACTGACGAATGAATAAATTAAATATTCTCTTTCAACATTATTTTGTCGAATTTGTAGAATTAATGAACACACATTCATTAAAATGTATCATAGTGACATGATTGTATAGAATCCGGCAAAACAGGTGTTGAAGAAAGAACACTTGTTCTGGCAAATATTTCTCCTCTAATCTCTGACTTTAATCGGCGTTTTCATGTGACGTCAAATCAGATTGAACTTCAAATAATAATTATACAGTATATACATTTTTTTAGGAAAACAAATCGATGTCGTTATAAATACACAATTTTTTATTGGGATTTGAGTGAAAATACAACATTAAAGTTGAAGAAACGACAAGATATGGAAAAAGAATTGAAGATTTGAGTGGAAAATTCAGTATTGCCCCTAGAGCCTCGTTCTTTGCTAGGCAAACATTTTTTTAGGAATATATATTAAAGTAGAAAAATAACCCTCGTGCGACTTGTGACACGTGTGATCCAAAATTTGCTGATGAAAAAAGTACCCTATCCTTGCGTCACCAGTATTGCGATATAGTTTTGTTTTAGTTCCGACTAAAACCGTTCCAAAGAAGTTGCACTCGTAACCGTGATGATAATGGTTCGGGGACCGTCTACCAATAATTCTTTGAATTATCTCGCTGAAAATGAAGAAAAACTGTTATTGATATTTTTATACGATATTAGTCTGAACTGATTCAGAATCGGTAAAGACAAAAGCAATCCTAAGGAGTACAAGAACTGAGAACTTGTATTATTCATTGATATCGATTTTTTCACATGTTTTACCCTTTCTTTGGTACGAACTCATAATCCATGTTACTCAAAATGAACTTTTCGATTACTATGCAAATTGAAAGGTTGTAAATGGATATTAATTTCCTCGCTTAAATATTGGTCAAGAATATTACTTGCATTCTTTCCAAGTAGTTTTACTAGCAACGTCCTGGAATCATAAAATCTGCTGTACTTTAAACATTGCTACCGCCATTTTAGTCACATTACCTTCATACCGTTTACTGGTTTGGAACAGTTTTACTATATTTTAATTAGCAAAAAATCAAACATCACTGCACTGAAATTCAACTGTCAGTGCGCGACTTCACAGCAAATAAGTATAATTAGTATGGTTTTAATGATTCCAGTTAAACGTTTTCTCTCGAAGATTTGCATCTGAAATGGATTCTCGTAACATATGATGGTTAATTATGTGGTGACATTTGTTGGTTTTAATTATTGTCGGAGAAAGAGAAGGTTGTGAAACTCCATTTCAGAGGATTCGCCGGTGATACAGATGTTTCGGTCAAGTATGTTGTCACCTCATTATTTTTTAAAGTCCGGAAAAATTCGGAATTCACAGGGTTTTTGAAGGTATTTAAAAAATACCGACTGGATTGTTAGGATGGAATAGGTACATTTCATTTCTTGTGAGTGATTAATTAAAAAAAAAATTAATGAGTGACAATTTTTTTTCTGAGTATAGTTCATGATTTTCCTTGTTGAAATTTACCCCGGAGAGTTATGCATTAATTGAAAAACAGCTCTTTCTGAATGAACTACGTCCTATCATTCAGCAACTTCTTGTATAACTCAAATTTGCGTTTCAAAAATTACAAGAACTTAATGAAAAATCCATGATAACATCAATAAAAATCATTTTTACTCCAACCGCATGAATTCGATCTTATATTCACTAATTTTGTAGTAAAAACGGACTATTTCAGAATATTGCTTCTTTTGTATGGTTATTGTACCTGAATGTGAAAAATTCATGGAGAATAATAATACTTCCTCCGAATATTCTGGTGAATTTTTTACATTTTTGCTTTCAGCTTCGTAAGATAATAAACCGTCATCAATGTACAAGTAGGTGAAATAATTTCAAAACATAATTATTTACGAAGAACATATCCCGCTCTTTTGACTAGCTCCGAGATATTTGTTGTGTTGCTTCATTAAACAAGATGCATCAGCGTTCGGAGAATCCGTGCAGAATATTAATATCAAAGCAGAAATTTATAAGATAAAAAACATCTTCACAATTTGATTACGTGTCCTTTGAGAGAAGATTGCGCATAATTATTCATTAGCGCACTGTACAAAGACTGTCTCTGCAAAATTCCCGCGGGGTGTATGATATTGTCGGTTGCAATTTGAGATGGGCGACATTGATTTTTAGCAAACGATACGAAGTAAAGTCATCAAAATGCTGGCTAACCGCTATATCTTATACGATGTACGAGCATGTGTAATATACTGCAATTTGATAAGAAAAATTACAAAAGTTCACTACGAATTGAAATAACCATTCATATGATACTAGGAACAAGGATATTATTAGATCACCATACCAAAGACTAGAAATAAGAAGATGTAATCATACATATCATTGTACAACTCACTGCTCCAATCGCTAATTTCAAAAAATAAATGAAAGAACACCTCTCAGAGAATGCTTACTATGATGCGTCTGACTTCAGCTTTATCGAGTAACTAACTATCTTCAATGTAGTCTCTATGCATCTCTGTTTTTACATTTATATATTTATTTATTGACTTCATTTCGTGCTCGTTGCATATATAATTTTTATTATAGTCCAGCAGCCACCGCCTGATTTTTCGAGTGATTAATAACAGGCTGAATCTTCGTGAGTCAGTTCGGTTCGACGAGACGCCCAAGTTTTCCCTCTGTGAAAATTCTCGTTAGAGGTAGCTAACGTACTGCGCAGGTGTGAAACATGTTGATTCGGCGGGGTGTCGAAATTGTCGGACTAACAGTCACTTTTTCATTCAAATATTAAGATAATTGGATAATACACTCGGAAAAACAATTGTCCTACAAAATGGATGGTTTGACTGGAGCGTCCTCCACTCCGAATATGTCGAAAAAACGAGGTCATAAAAATTATTAATAACCAGCTGGGTTTTTTTATGCAGCTTATTAAATACTTGTATAATGAAATGGCCACATAGTCCTACAAATTCAGTGGCACGTTTTCCTAGTCCTACGCTTGGAAGTTGTCGATACCACGGTAACACTTTTTTCATTAATAACAACCTGATTTTAATATTTTTATATCGGGAATAAAGTGTGGAAATCAATTTCACCACTGTCCTACACAAAAATTGGTATGTATTTCCAGGAATAGATATATTTTGTTAAAAACTCACTCGACGCATTTCTCGCAGTTTGGAGTTTTACAGAGTAAATCACCGAATTCTGTTAACATGTACATTTCATAAAATTAAATAATTTTACCAGTATAAGTCGTTGGTGAGAGTAGATCGAGAAACGAATTTCAAAGTTACCGCTGAAATGAGATTCTCTTAATACGTGTCGGGCGCGTGCTATTGTATACATACAAAGTTTGGTACGCCGACAGCGTCGGTTGCCCTTGGGTTCCCTTCCCAACAGGGTTGGGATTTTTAGTAGTATTCTACTGAATTTAGTACTTTTCGATTCTTTTTAGTAGCCTAGTATTCTCAATGGAAATCTAGTATTCCCAAACAATATGCTAATATGCGTCATTCTGTCATTGTCATTCGTCAGATATGTGCTCCTCCATGGAAGAAATAATTATATCAGCTTTTTTATTTTTTTGCACTTTGAATTATATCAGTTTTTCAAATTTCCCGCATTTTGTTTCATCACAAATATTCGAATTTACCACGTTTTGTCGGTATAGAAAGAATTTAGTACTGAAGCTTCCAATTTAGGCTGGTATAACTACTGCTCTTCGGGCTTGAAGGCCGTCGTTCTTTGGAATTTCTTCCTGACGTTTCGCTAGCGCGAGTGGCCAGCTTCTTCAGAGGCTTATTCATCTCCGATGACTAAACGTTTCGATTTCTCAAGGCGTATTTATATTGATGCAGGTAGTCTGGAGTCTTAATTACTTCTGTCGGGTTCGGGGAATAATCATCATTATTAGTTGCCGCACTACCTGCTGTGATTTCATTAGTTATTCTTGATTTCTTCAGAATCGGATTCCAAATTCTGTTTAGAGTCAACGCTTCTTCCTTTCTGTTAAAGTTGTCCGCATTTTTTTGGATCTCTATCGCCTCCCGTACCAGTCGGCTATGGTAACCCTGGTTGGAGGCAATCAGTGTTGCATTTTCGAACAGAATCTTGTGGTCGCCCTCACTCAATGCGTGTTCCGCCACCGCCGATTTGTCGGTTTGCCCCAGCCTGCAGTTCCTTTGATGCTCTTTGAGCCTTGTACCCATGGATCTTTTCGTGGTACCGATGTAAACCTTCCCACAGGTGCACGGTATGCGATAAACCCCTGCCGCTGACAGTGGGTCTCTTTTGTCTTTAACCGACCTGAGGCTTTGCTGGATCTTCTTGGTCGGCTTGAAAACTGTTTTTATGTTATATTTCCCCAAGAGTTTTCCAATTCTGTCAGTGACCCTCGGGATATATGGCAGATATGCATTCGCAACTACCTGAGAGTCATCCCTGTTATGAACCGTGGGACTCTTCGGTTTCATGGCCCTGTTGATCTCAGATATACTGTACCCATTCGACCTCAAGGTCACTTGAAGATGTTCCAGTTCCTGCTCTAGATGTTCTGGTTCACAAATCCTTCGAGCACGTTCAGTTGGGGTAGATAAAACTCGTTTTTTCGACATATTCGGAGTGGAGGACGCTCCAGTCAAACCATCCATTTTGTAGGACAATTGTTTTTCCGAGTGTATTATCCAATTATCTCAATATGTGAATAAAAAAGTAACTGTTAGTCCGACAACTTCGACACCCCGCCGAATCGACATGTTTCACACCTGCGCAGTACGTTAGCTACCTCTAACGAGAATTTTCACAGAGGGAAAACTTGGGCGTCTCGTCAAACCGAACCTACTCACGGAGTTTCAGCCTGTTATTAATCATTCGAAAAATCAGGCGGTGGCTGCTGGACTATTAGCTACCTACTGCTTTTCGGTTATTTCATTTGTAATTCATATTATATTATATATTATTGACTAGGCATAGATACGGTGTAATAATTTGACCAATAATAATTTGATTAAAAAATCTAAACTAATCTTTAGTGGATATTGAGTGACAGAACAGTTCTTTAAGCAACGAAATTCTTAACTTTTGAAACTTTTTTATTCAGTCTTTTGGATGGTTAGCATGAAATCTCGCCTCACTTCTCCTTTCTCCTTGCAATATAATTGAACATAATTCTAAAATTCCGCAAATATGACTCAAACAACTTTTCCAAATTTTATATTTTTTGACCTCTCCTGTATCGAATACGCATTAACTTTCGGCGGTACTCCGATTTTTAATGTACAAGTAATAGAAAAAACTTTCATTGCACTTTCAATGGACCACACTGTATACTAGTACATCGAACGCGAAGTCAGTATTACAGCTTCTGTAGATTAACTTTTTGATTCCTTTCGCATATATTTTATTCAATTTTGGTTATCACTTTTGATGCGGTGGATTTTGAAACAAATTCCAAAATAAATAATCTCCAATGAATAAAACCTATCTCTTGGATGCCAATATTTCTCTGGCATCACTCCCAAACTGTGAAATCTACAAAAATAGATCAGAGAAAGTAGATAGTTAAAGTTGTTAACATTTCGTGGTGTTTCGAAAAAATATCATAATTCACCATGGAAGTAAACAAACCATCATTTAGTACAATCTTTAATCTTTTGTTTGAAATTTATGGCCCTGACACGTCGAATATCTATCGTCGTTACTAAACGATTTTATTTCAACGGAAACAAACGTAGATATCACGTTTCCAAGATCTGAAAATTTTGTTTATGTGGAATTATTGCTTCATTTACAAACTCATGAGTGGAAAAATTACGTGGGTTATTGAATATGCTACAAAAAGGCCAATAAATTCCAACTGAAACATGAAAAAAGCCGAGATGTATATTTGTCGCCTAAATATATCATCGCTGCCTTAATTTGGATAAACAGAACTCAATTTGTCGCTATAAAAACATTTCCCGGCATAAAAACGAATGGTTATGTTTTCTGTTCGTGATAAATGTAATGATGCAATCGTATCACCGTTCGAAATCTCTAGCTACAATAATGATGCTGGAAGGATTCTTGTTCAGTTGAAGAAGTGATAGAGATAATTCTGTGATGATTGATGAAAATCTCTTTTGAACAATCATATTTGATTATTACTCTCAGACATGATACAGTGAACTGTGACCGTTGACGCGTTTTTCGTGATTTTAATTTGTACAAATCAATTGAGGCCATAATTTGGATTTACAATTCACAAGCCATTTCCTAAAGCTTCTCCTATCGAAGTAGTAGATCCAAAACGAGTCGAAGACATCATATCACGTCGTTCACAGATAATATTAATATAATAATAATAACAATGCAAAACATTAACAATAATTGGATGAATAATTAAACCTCACGAAGTTGTGCACTCGTGAGGAGAAAAATATATTGATATAGACTACAGAGTATTTTGATTTCATAGTTTTAATGAAACTGGGCAATTTATTAGATGAATTTAAATAACTTTTTTGGTTTCATTTCACATTATGTTATTTTTGATCTATTTCATGAATATGTTTACTACAATCAATGCAATATCAACGGGAGAATATATAAGTGAGTATCTTGAAACTAGCTGATTGCCTAATATTCATTTTTTACAGTCAGAATTTAACTTATCAGCAAAATATCTGATGTTTTCATGAAATTTAATTTTCTTATTCCACTTTTGTAATATTTCCAAATTTTTTATATATATTTGATTAACTCCTCCTATGATACAATTCAGTTTGAATTATAATTCAGTTTGAACGTCACTATTTTGTGGTGGGTAAATATTTTTTCCGTAGTTTTTTGGGTTTCTAATTCGCCACAATCTGAAAAAATAAGAATTAATATTGGAATCTATACAACTGTAGAAGGGCAGATTTTTAATCTACCCCGAAAAGTTGCTGCGTCAATTGAAAATATTTCGTTCTGAATAGAACAAGTCCAATTATTCCGCAACTTCTCGTATAACTAAAATTAACCTATCAAAAAAATCACTAATATATATTCCAATATTATTTCTGTTTTTTTCAAATTGTGGTAGGTTAGAAACCCAGAAATCTACGAAAAAAAAACTTTAATTCAATTGAGACTGAAATAAAGAAAAATAAACCAGTTTCGTATATTTCAGGTTACTTACTTCTGAAAGAATATTTAATTTCCTGTATTTATGAAAAAATTGAAGATATTTTTTATTTCAAAGAATCCTCAAAAAGAAACAAAATAATTAGCATTCCTATTTTTTCTTCAGTACTCATCGATCATCACATGTTCATAATTTTTCTATTCATTCGAAAACAATTTTTCTGGAAGTAGATTTCAAGTTGATGGATACTAATTCAATATTTCATTATTTAATAATATTCCTTCTTTCCCTCGAAGCTCAATAAACTTGAACCCGAGCTGGGAATTTCAATATATACATATACAGTTATCTAATTCCAAATTCTCTAGTATGTTTCATTATTTGTCGTCCTGAAAATACTGATTTGTTTATTATTAGTTCAAAATGGTTCCACTTTACATCTATAGTTCCAATCATTCATATGATAATTGAATTGATTCAAATCTCAATTCAAGCCCAGCTTCTATCTCGGTTTCTATAGTTGTTGTAACGGACAAGTTTTTTCCACACCTCCAGTAATTGTCTTCTCCACTAAAACTAGTCATTCACATTTTTTCGTGCGTAATTGTTTAATATCATATGCTTGGCTTGTCATTACCGGGGATTTCGTCGATAAAAACAGTACTTCACCGAACCAATTAGTGCGGGTAATGGGAAAGCAGCATGACATGACGAACAAATATGCTGATTATTATTTCTCCATAATGATGTATCCACCCAGTGCTACTAATGAACCGAAGTATAATATCCTTTGATTTTTACGTTTGAGCTCTCGTGATAATTTCCAAAAAAATGGCGAGAAGTTTGGCCAGCTTCACCTCACTCGGGATGTACCTCATTATTACTCTTTACGGCTTATTTTTCAACTTTCGGATGTGATGTCAGCAAATCAAGCAAAACTTTTTTCACATAAAGAAAAAGAGGAAGAGGTGCTTCGTCCTTATTAGTAATTACCATATAACAGTGCATGATTTTTCGTGCTTTAAGTGCTATATATGAATGACATTGTGATGACAATTTGTTTTTCCGATATTCTTGACCATAATACTTTTGTCAGAAAAAGTGGTTTGTTTACCAGGTTTTGATCGGAGAAGAGAGATTCTAGAATCCGTTGTGTTTTCAATAAATAATCATTTGCAATCCATATACTCTTTTCATTTTATTTCATTTTCAATGTATTTCTAAGAACATCGGAGTCACCAATCATGTTTCATATTGACGGTTTAAATTTTCAACGTGATTACAAAGTTGCTTTGACATCATAAAGAAGCTACCCCAGTTTCCCAAAAGTCGTTATATTTTCGAATATTTTCTACTACCTCCATTCAAAGGGTTTTATTTCGAAAATATAAATATTTCACCAATGATATAAAAGCAACGTTGGTGTTCTTGTGGAGAGAATAAAGTTTGAGGATTAATTTTTTGACAAAAAATAGAAATTACAACTATGAAAGAAGTAAAATCAAAAAATACAAACATCCCCTGTTGATAGGTACGTTTGATCATTCAAAAAAAGGAAGAAAAATTCTAACTGAGACCAAGCATATGAAAATCAAATGAAATAGATAGCATACATAGGAAATATCTACACAAAGCAGAATAGAGGGCTATTTATAGAAAAAAATTCAGTAACCAGAATAATATTTCGTTTCAGCCCAGATAGGATCTCGTTTTGCTCAGAAAATATTATTATCTTTCGAGCTTTTCAGGGGAAAAATGGATAAATTACGACTTTCACTAGAGACTCCAGACGATTCCAAAATATTCAACTCGTGACATATATTATCCAAAAGCATATTGGAATACAATTGAAGTTTCAAGGTTGAAAATTGAGAGAAAGATATGCAAACAATATTGAATTCTCCATATTGTTAAACTGATATTATTCAATAGAACCTGATATAGTAATTCTGGTATTGGTAATGATGTATCAATCTCCTGCATTATCAATATTGCCTTTAACAATATATACTCAGTTGGAGTTCATTATCGATATTGAACCAATATTTATATTGAATATATCTCTTTTCAATATTAATCCAAATTGATTCAATATTGGACCAATCCGAAATCGGGATTCAGCCATGGGAAAGCATTGTTAGGTCCAGATTGCTCTTGATATAATTTCATATTCAGATATTTCTTATGTTCATTCTACTCTTAGATTCAAGCAATTTGCACTACTTTCACTCCAACCACAATGATTCTCAGCCACCGTATCCTACGCATCTGTCGCCTGCTTCATGGTTATTTGAAAATCTTATTCCTCGCAGATTGTACGTCTCCCTATTTTCCCTGCCCGCATAAACTCATTTAATCTTCCTTATTTTAGTGATGTGCTAAAGCACTTGCTCGAGCTAGTTTGCAACGCAAGTGTTACAATTCGGAAACTTGAACGGATGCTCGATGCGGCACCACCTGGCTATTTTCCCCGGTAATTTCGGTTCCCGAAGTATTCAACTTAGTTCTCTGCGATATACCGTTAAGTCTGATTGGTGATTAAATGTTCGGGTGTAGCTAGTCTTGCATCGACATTCGGAACAAACAAGTGGAAAACGTAACTTGGATTAATTGAAATGGAGAAGTGATTTTCAGATATTAACTGAAAGTTCGGGAGGAAAAGTGAAATATCTGGAAGAGATGCAGTTTCCGAAACAACTGGTTCTGGTTCAACAAACTCTTTGAGAAATGAACTTTGATCTAGCATGTGAAGTAGGTTGAAATTTTGTGAGTTGAAGGTCCAACTTGAAATCATTTGAAGGTTCCACTCCATTGCAGTGAAATGCTCTGAGATAGTCCTCGACTTGTGGGTTAAAAAAATTATTATGGAAAGCCTTTTACCAAAATCTAAACCAGCTGAATGAATACCTTCGGAGATTTATCAGATTATTTCCCTTAATGCTAATAAACGATTAAAAAGTTGAAGGCTAGACTGCTTTTACACAGTTTTACATCGATTAAATGCACTAGACTACTAGACCTTTTAAACGATTGAACTGATCAAAATAAACGGGGCGTTTGGCTCACTTTCCAGGTACTATCTCGGTTACTATATTGTTCCTCTGTTCGATTTTGATGTTTCTGAATTTACAGTTTTTCTGGAAATATTCTCGACATATATTCCTTGTTCACCAAGTTCAATCGACCAAAATGCGTGCATTTCCACAATTTTCAAAATTTTGATACCTCGTTGGCTCTGGCCGATGTATTTGTTGTTGCAATCTCGACAACTGAATTGGTGAATTCGCAACTTCTCTGAGTTTTCTAATTTATCTTTCGGGTTACCAAGAAGCTGTTGTAACTTGTTAGAAGTTTTATATGCAACTATCATATTCACTTTATCGAATATCTGTTGAAGTCCTCTAGTGTATTGATGTTCATATGGGATTACTATGAACTTTTCATTTCTATCATCTTTTTGAAAAGTCGAAGATTTACGAAGTGTTTCCCTGAATTTACATTTTCTAATTATCTTGTCAACTATCTCTGAAATAAAACCGTTCACTTCAGCTACGTCCCTAATCACTCTCCTTTTATTGTCGTACTTGTCTCTTTTCAAAGGAAAACTTATTGACCTACGAACAAGGAATTGCTGTGCCGCCATTTTATGTTGTGGACATTTGAAATGTATCTGAATGTGTTCGTATCTTTTCTGTAAATGTCAAATTCTATTTATTTCTGTTCGTTCCTTACAACCAATACATCTAAAAGTGGCAATTTTCGTTCTTTTTCTACTTCGTACGTAAATTTTTATACTCTCACATCTGCTGTTTAGTGCTGAAAGGACATTTTCAATTCCACCACAGCAAATATTATGTCATCAACATATCTGATAGATATCAAAGATAGCAGAAACCTGATTGACATTTATGGACGAAGCCAAAAACATATGAAATATTACAGAAAACAATGCATATATTATGAAATGTTCATTGGTAGAGTTAGTAATATTATAAAAGGTTTCATATAAAAAAATTCAATTTCCGAAGAATTATTTTCTGCTAATTGCTCTATCAACATAATGCTTTTTGTCAAAAATAATTCAAGCAACAACTTTTCTGGCATAAGAATATCGTCAAAAGAATCATTCTAAGTGAATTCAAATAAAAGGAAATTCAAAAAAGTACTTGTTCAGTATTTTAATTTCGTTTCTAATGACTATTTTTGTTTCAGTGGGTAGAAGAGTCCTTCACGAATTTCCAAAAGGGTATCAACTGGAGGTCGTACGTTGTCTGTGATGTGGCCTATAACAACGTCAACAACTGGCTGTGGACCCCTTTCATCGATAGAAATATCTCCAATAGAATATACATCGAAATCAAGTTCACTATAAGAGATTGCAGTCTTTTTCCTGGTGAGTAGTATGTTGAGTTTTTTCATACCATTCGAAACGAAGCCGTGACTTGATTCAAATTAACAAGAATGTAGAGTAAAAAACTACATTCATTGGTCTATATTCAAAATAATTATGAGCGTTTCTAAATATTTAAAGCGATAATAAATCTGTGATTGGGTGCTAGCGGTTTTTGTTTTCATTTATTTCCATTCAAGTGGCCCGAAGCAGTAAGAAATATTTGGAACACTTTCAGAAGGCTAGATTCAGCATCACAATATTCTATTGTTTATAACAGTTGCTCCAAGGTACAGTAATCGATTAAAAAAGCGTGGTAAATTCTGGCATGGTTCTGGCAAAAAACCCGTAGGTAAAGTTGAGCCTGATCATGCCGTGTCATCATTATGAAGAACAAATTGACTAAATGGCTTGATGTAGAGCTAACGATACTGAGAACTTATCGTAATTAAATTCATTACGTTAATTCGAAAATTAAAAAAGGACCGAGGAATAAAAATCGATCATCGATAGGAAATCGGCCCCCCTCCTACCTGACTCGATTGTCTGTAAAATTGATGGATGATAATTAAATTAATGCTGAGGCTTTGAAGGCGGCCTGGCACAGATTAAAGTCGTTATCGAAATCGATATTCCTTTATCACTTCGCGATTAGGTAACTAATGGAAAAGAAAAACATCCGAAAACTGCTAAACAGTATAACTCGATTGGCCAAATTGAGGGCAATCTGTTCCGTAGCTTCGGGCGGTCAAGGCCCATAGACACAAATACTGGAGATGTCCGCTAAATGGCCCACATGTCTTAATTGTGTCTAATGGAATGAAAAAAGGGCTGAATTTCCCATAATCGGATTTGCTCGTCGTGAAGAATTTACCAGATGAAGTTCGTTGTTGATAGGTATCCGTCTGTATCGATACCGGGCGGGAAAAAAATTATTGTACACTACACTCATTTCGATTGTTTACTTCATTGAGACCATGACAATAAAACAATTCCATATTTCTTCTGGTTCGGCTAGGAGTAGATCCCAGTCAAGAATTCCAAACGAAATCCGTATATTTTCTCGAAAAATTGTGGAGAATAAAATTTCACATAACACAAGGTTGAATGATGAGTTTGGAACCTTTGGTGTGAAAGTTGATACTGAGAGTATCAATTTTCTTTTCCTGAAGATGCTAACCTTGTTAGCGAAACGCACGTCGAGTGCAAAAATATCAGTTTGGTGTTAGGGTAATTGATCTCCAGAAAAAGTTTATAACACAAGGGCCCAATTTATTCCATATTGGCAGCACACTAGCCTTTTTACCCGAATTCAATATGGCGTCTGAATCGAGGTCAGAGTATTATTGTCAATGAATTTTATGAAATGGAAATCCAAAATGGAAATCCAAAATGAAAATTTTCCTACTTCATTCCTATCTCTTTTCCCACAAAAAATGCTCGAGGAACTATATTTGAGTAAAGAAAAAGAATCTCATGGCTTTTTAATTCCTTGCTGAATAAATAATTACTTCTGAAAATGAAAAATAAAACAATGTATTATTTTTATTGTACTAAGTATATACGAGATCGATGTGAATATAAATAGTTGTATTGAGATTTAGCCATTCAATAACCCAAAAAGCAAACTATCTCAATGACTGGTTAATAAAGGAAGAGTTGGAAATCATATTATCTTTATTATCAATATATCGGAACGTATTATAGTAGAATTTTCCATATATATATATATATATTATTTTTCCCCGTTCCAAGTCAAAAATGACAATTTGAAAACTGAAATAAAGAATAAACTCATTATTCACTTCTTCCTCTTCTCACTCAATATTTGTGATTCTTGAAAGATCCAGTTTCAAGTATGGGCGTCATTCATAATTAATCTGAATAAAAAGCTACTTTTGAATAATAAATTGTACGCCAATGCTGAAAAATATTTTTTATCGAATCAATATAAATATAAAATGATAAATAATGAAAAATTAATTCTGCTGGAGTCAAGTCTTTTTCCAATAAATCCCACATTGTAATGGATACTTCGAAAACGTAGAGCGGACATGCAGTACTTTTTTCCTAATTTCATGTTACAAGTAGAAATTAAGAAAATTTCGAGTCGTAACTCGAAATAAGGAGACAAAAAATGCCCGCTTTTCGCTTTCGTAGGATACAGACAAATCCTCGTGAGTTATTGAAGATTGTCGTCCATCAGATTATTTCACAGAAAAATTTGGTTTATTTCGAAAGCTTACTGTTTTTTTTTCAGGAAATGCGCTGTCATGCAAAGAAACTTTCAGTTTGCTTTATTACGAATTCGATGCCGTCACAAGAGAACCACCGCCATGGGATGCTGAAAGATACAAGCTGATAAGTGAGTACATACTTTTTGATCTTCGATTAGAACAAATCGAACATACCTACCGATTAGTGAAAACTCCCAATACGAATAAGTCAGTTGCAGTCTTATAAACAATATTTATCTACACTCGTACTCTAATAATACACTTATATGCCCACCACCCGTTTTATAATGAAATCCATTACGATACAGATTTTCATTACGATACAGATTTTCAACCAATAGAAACTCATAATTTTTCAATCAAGCATGATGTGCAAGCTTTGCATTTTGACGTTTGTCAAGTCAAAATCAGTAGGTATTGAATTTTTGAAGAATTCAGTCAATTTTCGATAATCTTATGAAAATGTCTTATAGCAGTGATATAGAAGAATTACCAGCGACTCCTCCACAGATGTCTTAGACAAGAAAAAAATACAATCGAAAGGATTATATTTTTCATTTGACAAATGCAACACATATGTTGTTATTTTCGTTCAAATCGAATATGCTTTCATGGCCGAGTGGTCAGCGGCGCGGGCAGTAATCACCAACGTCCCGGGTTCAATTCCAGACCTCGGCAAAGACTTTTTTTCCATTTTTTTTTCTTTTCATTGTTGTGTTTTCCGTGGTTATATCATTAATTATAATTCTGTAGAATTTTTTAAAGAAATACGATTGATTACCTACTATTATTGTGTTCAATATAAATACCTAATATTATAATATTTTTAGTACTTCATTATTTATTGGGTGTAGATAAAATAGCGTATGCAACTGTCATGTAATGGTTATTAATACACTCGCATAAACCATACGAAACTCACCTTCGGCTCGTTTCGTATCCCGGTTTATGCTCATATATTAATAACCATCATTACACGATCGTTGCATAATATACTAATATTGAATTGAGGATAATCATGATTCATTTATTTTTATTTGACAAATCGATTTGATATTGAATACTATTGAATAATGAAAATAGAAATTGGTGTATGTTGTATGAATTGGTTTGACGATCAACATATTTAGTTACCGAACTGAAGATATAAAACCGCAAAAAATATCATATTGCGCAATAAATGTTTGGTATTCTATTCTATTACCAGATTTAATGACCTCATCTAATGGAAAAAAAAAAGATCTTTACGACAGTGTTTCAAGAACTGATAATTTATATTGTGGTAATACAACATTATCACCAATAGACTTATTCAGGGCAGCTCTATGTTTTTCACCTCTGTCTCATTCATATTATTTTCAGTCTACCACGATTTTGTCATTTCCTGTAAGTGAAGTTCAACTAATTTGCATTTTATGTCTATTCCTCATGCTTCAGGAAAAACATAATATAGTTTCCCTTCCAAGTATTGCACAGAACCGATAATGATTAATATAAATGTCCCAAAGTAGACACAACAAACAGAATCGTACCGAAAACACACCAGTCCTTGGTAATTCTGGATAAGCTCTAGATATTTGTGTGCTTTTGTTTCCAACTACTGTTACAATGTATATTTACTCATTATTCATATTTGATGTGAAATACTGTCGTTTTTTCGTTTTCATATTGATAAAAAAAACAAATCTTCTATGAGAGAAGTAAAATCGAAAAATGAAGCAAACACTGTCTTTTGATGTGTATATCATATATATGAAACATCAACAACAAAGAATGTCCGGTAAATTTCAGATGTGACCTAGAGAAGTTTTGTATTTTTTATATAGATTTGAGAAAGAGAACAAAAAATAATTATAAAGTAGTTTGGAAAAGAAATACTTGGTAAAATTTTTCTGGTTATTATCTTTGAATGGACATTTTTCATTTTCAGTTTCATTAGACCAGACGCTCGTTGTGAGGAGAATGAGATGAATATTCAGTGCAGAAAGTTAATGGGGCTAGATATAGGTCGTGCAAAAAAAAAGTATACGTACTTGAGAGGTTTTCAAAATTTGTTATATCACGCTTCTTGTACAGCGTGGCAATTTAAAAACTTACTATGGGCTATTCATCACATGCAACTGATGATATAAAAAATACGCTCAAAACCGTTTCCTTGTAGGTGGAAAAAAATTACATGAAAGAGAACTTACCCTCATCAACCCCATGAGGCCCACCCAACTCAACTGGAATGCTAGCAGACCCCTTCTTGTATAAATGTTTAAATGATAATTATACATGGCGAATCAATAATAATCCTGAAATTTCTCCTCAAAATCAGAATATACTGAAGTCATACTACATTTTTTTATAATTTGGATTGTTGGAGCCTAGGAAATTGTAATTGGTAATTTTCTTTTCCCCTCCCTGTCCTAAAGAGGTTCTGAGTATTTTCTGACCTGTTGTGTTGCCTGTGATGTGATATACCGGTTGACCCGGAACCAATTTACCCCCCCTCGTATCTTCGTTGTCATTTTGTAGTTATATTTCAAATTCGGTAGTTCAATTCGATATCATAAATGTACAATTCAGCAAGTATCAAATCATATATGATATTTCCGGTTTGACCGGAAGCGCATCCAATTGTTAGATTTCAAATGGAAAGCATATTTTTTGGAAAATATCGATTGAGTATAGAATTACCTCCCCAATGATATATCGCAATCATATTCTCAATAATTCAAAATCTGCTGATATAGTTGATATCTTAAAAATATTACTTTTTGATTTCCCCTCGTTACGAAACATTTTCATGAAAGTATCCATTTGAAAATTGAATAATATCATGTAAGTAACAATAATTCATGGCCAAAACTTTTTGACACCAAATTTTTTATTTTAGATTAGATATTATCAAATTTCATTTTTTCTTCATTTTTCAACATCAAGTCTATTACTTCTTGAATAAATATTGAAATACAAATCATGGATTGTGTTGGAGTTTATAACCAACTTTAAAAATTTCCATGTCATTGCATGATGTCGTTCTGTATTCCAAAGCATAATTTCATAAATATAAAAAATACAAAAAGTATTTTTTTGGAACTGTGACATTTTCAAATTTTCACACACCACTTATTATTATTTGAAAAAATGAAAATGAGCCGAATAATCTAGAATACTTCCTCTAGCTATCATCTAGTTACAGCTACACTTGGCGTTGAATAAATTCACTAGCTTTCTTTCAGTTTTATTTTTTGTGTGATGATCGGTGTACCACTATTACGAATGAATGCAAATTTCTATTCAGAACAGTAAAAAATTCAGTAACGTTCTCTTCATCAAACCACGACCACTAAAAACAATCTCCCCCCGAAGTAGGTATCTACAATAAAAACAAAAAAAACATATCGCAGGAAGGGCCATAAGAGAAGAATTTACATGTCGACCGTTGATTCGATGTCAAAACAAACCAGCAATCATTAAGACCATTCGATATCGTTCGCCCGATGTTTTAATGGGTCGTGGCCGAAAAAATTGTTCATAAGTCACGTGCCTCCCATAAAATATCAATAAATCTATCGGAGGTCCGAGTAAATGGCAGAGAAACATCAATTCGGAAGCGGCGTCGTGAAATGTATCGTACATTCCGGTTTTATTATTCCGACAAACATTATACATGTGTGTGCGCTCTTTGTTATCTCGGCAGTAACATTAACAGTACCTGAGCAATAAAGTCATTTTACTATTATATGCGGAACGACACGTCGAATAAACAATAATGATACGTCCTCTAGTAAGTGCCTTTTGTTTCGAGGCAGCGCCAACGAGATTGTGCAAGGGAGAAATAAAATTGTTTGCTGACTTGATTCCAGATGAAGTGAAATTTTGAAGATAGTCTTAAAATGAAGATACAGAAATTCGGTTCGATGGGAGCAAATGAGTTGTTGAAAAATGAGAACTACATACTTTTTTCTGGAACTGTGATCGTAAAAAGAGCATTTTTGCAAGGCCAGCCAAACACTGGTCGAAAGTTATGTGATAGCATTTTTTGTAAGTAAAATTGTATCTCTTATATAGGATATTTAAAGAACAAGAGCTCCCTGTATCTTAACTTTCACTCGAATCAAAGTTATGCGAATTGAAATTCATTCAAAAAACTAACAAGACCACTTTCTGTAAAATAATTCAAATTCCTAATACCACTAGAATGTCGAAATCTTTTTATCAATATTTGTCTTGTAATTTCCATAACTCATTGATTGGTAAAATTATTTGTTCTGGAAACAAACGCATTTTATGTTATACATTATGTGTCTTAGAAAATATTGCTGCAAGTGGCTACATTGCAATCTAGTTTCGTCTAGTTTTTTTTTTCAATAAACAAGGTATTCTATTTTTTTTGTAAGTAGCTTGGCGATACTTGATATCAAGAGCAATTGTATGTTTCATCTATGTTACTGAAAATGATCTCTCTTAATTTATAGAAATATTTTATTTACTTTTCGTATCTATTTCGTATGCAATATGGTCATATCTTATTTCAAATTTCGATTTAACAAGGGTTAAACATCTTCAACTCATATCCTTTTAAAATTGTGATCATCGAAATGCCTATTTCCCAGTTCAACTCTGAGAATAATGTTCACTCAGTAATAGCCGCTTCAATCATATAAGCCTAGATTTTTCAAATTAATTAGTTCGGCTCTTATATAACGTGAGAAATTTTTTGTTCAAAAACAAGTTTTCATTCCTGAACTATTGAAGTGAAGAGTAATATTAGGTAGATGAAGTTTGAGAAACTATGTTTTAGCCTATTTATCCTCCGAATCAAAACATAGAAATTATAACCTCTATGAAAGAAGTAAAATTAAAAAAAATACAAACACTCCCCGCTGATAGATACGTGTATATCATTTTAAGATATTCGATTCATTCACAAAAAGGAAGCAAGAGTCCATCTGCAATAACTACTTCCTTGCCTATATGGCATAGATTTTGAGAGGAAATACTAAAAAATAGTTTTTCAAATTATTATTCCCAGAAAAATACCCGAGTTCCTTAATATGTATATGAAGTTGAGCTGGAAGCTAGAGAAGAACATCATCCTTGTTCACCAGTTGAAAGTACAGTAAAGTAGGCAGTACGTAGGTTATGAAACTTCTAAAACAGACCATTTCAAATAAATGTTTTAATTTCACTCAGTAAAGATAATGTTGACATAGTTTTTTCGATTTGGACTGAAATGGTCGACGAACGGACTTCTCGAAATAATTGTTGAAAATTATCCGTCATGTTCAATAGTTGCTATACACGTGGGTATAGTTTTCGAACAAAAGGGATACGGTGTCCACCCCTAGTTTTCCATCTGTTACCCTCACGGGATTCATTTGAAACATTTAAAGCCTTTCAAATTGTACTACTCTAGCAGCTGTATTGAAATCAGCTAGACCGACACAAAATATCACAATATATAGTGAATATAGATACATTCAGGGACAAACATTTCATTTAATTGAAAATAGCTTTATGCGACAGTTGGTGTAAGAATTGGCAAATAGTTCAAATGAGGGCGTTGTTTTCTATTTCCAAATTCCAAACAACAAACTCATGGGAGCAGAAAGTGCAAATTGAATTTTTTTGACAAGGTTCGTTATTTGCTATCAGAAAGATTGATGGTGATCCACTACTATACTAAGCGTGAACTGAATTATTTGCATTCAATTTCTTTCAAGATTGCAGAGTTCATAATCAGAATGAAAAAAAGTTCGTGAAGCTAATAATTTTGATAATAACTACGTTTCATTTTCGGTTCGACAGGAAGTCTAAATATTAAATGAAAACCTTGTTTATTCTTTCATTTCTTCATTAGGTCTTAGAATATCCTTAATGATATTGGACAACTGACTATTAAATTCTGTGATATTATCAGCAACATATTTTCGAAATTGTCCTCAGAAACTGTTGACATCAGATGGCAGTAAAATTAAATTTGGAGAAGACATTGAAAGTTTTGTGTAATTTCAGATTCAACTTTTTCCACTAATAATGAAATTACAATGGAAACGACTAAATTTGACAGACTAATATATCGATATAAAACAGCTTTCTTTTTTCCTCTATGTGTCTGTGAATGATATATGTAATAATTTTTCAGTTCCACCACTGGTGAGCTTCTAGTCCTGTCGAACCTCTTGTCAAATGCCGTTTTCCATTATAACTGTTAATAAGCTTTGTAACTCCTTGCAGTAGGAAAAAACCTCGGAAAAAACTATAATGTCGAATATGCAGAGGAGTTTGTTTTAGATATATAGTCAAGTTTCATCGAGTACGATTTTTTCACGGTTTTAAATTTGTAAAGCCTTGAGTATTGTGTAAAAAAATTCCGAATTTTTCCTATGTCATATTTTCAGTAATGAATAATTTGAATTCAATAATCAACAATATATTGTTCCCTGTGGCCAATGTCGAATGCAATACGTCGATTAATTAATACCAATTGATAATTTATTAAATTCATCACGAAATGTATAGCGCACAAATTGACAACGGTAGAAGTTAAACAATCCGCAACAAAATTCAAAATGTTCTTTCATTAAAGCACTCGCGACTGTCCATTTCAATTTATTGCTTCATACCGACGCCATTATCGTCCTGCGTTTAATTTAGTTGTCATTATTATTTATTCCTTCGCGAGAGTGACATGGTCATATAATGTTTGCATTTCGAACGGTAATTGCTATACAATTTTTTTTATTGAAGTGATTTGCCAGAGGAATAATCAATCATTATAATTTCAATGAGTTCGATACGCATTTTTCAACAATTTGTTACGTTTATTCATTATGATTTATTTCCTCTTGGCAATGCTGGATTAGTAACAGCAATGTATAAGTAGGTCATTAGTAACTTTTTAAATAGTTCGACACCTGCTTGTTCGATTTACAAGACGAAGGCATTTTAAAAGTATGGCCTAGTATTACCTACTGGATAATACACCGGATGTCCTTTTCATTTCCATTGTTCTGATTTATGATACTTTCAGTGTGTTGCCTAACCATTTACTGAGGTGTTTAGCGTTTGAATCCCAAAAATACGGCATAGCACTTAGATTTCCCAATCAAAGCAGATATATCTATACTATTTTGCAGAGGTAAAGTTTCTGATCTGGGATATTGCTACACAACTAACAAGAAATGAGTATTTTTTATATTTTACCTAACAGGATAACATTCTATTCTCAGCCCAGATAAAACTAGGAAGAAGAGGTATCATCGGTTGTACCGAGTTGTACCGGTGCATAAGAAGTCCGACGCTCATCTTTTAGAAAATTATAGGCCTATCACTGTGCCCCCTGGCTTCTCAAAAATATTCGAATATGCATATTTAGAACGAGTAATGAATTTTGTTGAGTGTCAAAAAATTATTTCTTCCTCGCAACACGGCTTCCGATCTAGAAAATCGACTATAACTGCCATCACAGCCTTCTATGGAAAGATTCTGGAAAACATCGAGGGCGGCGAATGCCCTGTAGGTATATTCTGTGATCTCAGCAGGGCATTCGACTGTGTCGATCACATGATCTTACTGAATAAGCTGTATTTGTACGGCATAAGAGGTAACGCCTTTAATTGGATCGAGTCCTTCATTAAAAACAGAAAACAGTTTGTTTCAATCACCGACCACCACTGTAAATTCAATTCAGGTACTCAAACTTTGGAAATTGGGGTCCCTCAAGGGTCTGTTTTGGCACCCATATTATTTATATTATATTGTAATGACATGAATACCGCAGTCGCTGAGAATACATGCATTATGTATGCGGATGATACTTCATTATTGGTGTCTAATAAATGCGATTCTGCTTTGGAAGAGTAGTGTAATCGAACTTTAAATAATTTAATCTCTTGGTGCAATTCTAATTCTCTGCACTTCAATTCTGGAAAAACCTTTTCTATTCGATTTCACCATCGACAAAAAACTTGTTCTGACATCAAAATAAATGCCAACAACAACGTTCTCTCTAATGTCAGTGAATGTAAATTCTTAGGTCTTACATTAGATCACTGTCTGAACTGGAAAGGACACTGTAACCAACTAATTTCAAAATTATCATCTATTACTTATTTAATGAGAAATCTCAAAATGATTTTAGCCAGGGATCAAATACTGAATTACTACCACGCCCATGTAGAATCACGAATTAGATACGGCATTTGCCTCTGGGGCTGTTCTTCATCAGCACATAATGTTTTTGTCGCTCAAAAAAAGATTCTCCGAATCTTGGCTGGAGTCGACCCACGAACATCATGCAGAGACCTATTCAAGGAATACAAAATATTAACTCTCATTGATATACTCATATTTGAAATGTGCGTTTATATTTATACTAATCAATTAAAGTTTGATCGACATAGCTCCTATCATACCATTGACACGAGAAATCGTAATAACTTTTACGTAAAACCTTTCAGATACAACCTAACTGCCCAATCTCCTTTTTACTTGGGATTGAAGATGTTCAATAAGTTACCTCCTTCCATCAGAGAGATTGATAGAATCCATGTTTTTAAACGCAACCTGAAAATGTTTTTACTGAATCACAGTTTCTATACCGTGAACGAATTTTTCAATGTGACTGTTTGACTTTTTTTTTGTTTTATTCTAGTTTTTTGTTTTGTACTCACTCGACTATTCCAATACATGTTCATGTCTTATGGAAAATAAATGTTATTATTATTATTATTATTATTATCTCTGTTGTGATGATGCCTGATGATGCATGTATAGTAGAAGTTTTGTTTGCCTTTCATATCGATTTGGTGGAGGAAATTGCAAAAAATTATACCTCAAAACTCGATTATCTCCACAGAAATAAACATGTTTCACTGAAATGTATGTCCCAACTTACATCGCTCAAGAAATAGGATATCAATGTTTTGAAGAAAAAAAACTTTGAAGTTTATATCAGCTTCAGTTTCATTTGCGAGAAATTAGTCGTTTTGGCATAAATTGAGTGGAGCCAGCACATTTTGAAATTTCTGTTCACCAATATGTGTAGGTGAAATTTTAATTCATATACGTTTATATTAACGCCTAACTTGAATAAAACAGACATTATTGAAAACCAAATAGTCCAAGATCCCAGAGCGATCAGACATAACTTATTTTCACACGGATGAAACCTGAAGTTTTCAGTAACGTCTCGTGTGCCTTGAATACCTACGCGCTTTGTGAAACTTGCCGAGTGACACCTGGGCAGGTACCAGGTGAGAAAGGTAACTAAAAATAAGAATTATTTAACTTAAATTCACATGGCTGATTTTTATATATGTCATGTAGAATATTATTTCAAAGTAATATCATAAGTGTCAGACACTTTTGATGGACCAGAGCTTTCATCAGACGCTTTTAAGCTACCCAAATAATAAATGAACTTTACTTATTTTTACATGTCTGATTTTTTAATATGTTATTGAAGTATTCATTTAAA